>CAUYRT010001732.1:0-51205 GCA_963574885.1 Lepilemur ruficaudatus
TAGTCTTTTCAACAAATGGTGCTAGGATAATTATATATCTACATGCAAAAGAATAAATTTGAGCTGCTACCACACACCATATAAAAAATTAACTTGTAATCTATCAAAGACCTAAATGTAAAAGCTAAAACTATAAAACTCAAAGAAAACTTAGATGTAAATGATTTGGGATAAGGCAATGGTTCTTAGATATGATATGAAAAACATAGGCAATTAAAAATAATAAGCTGAATTTGATAAAAACTAAAAACTTACGTGCTGCAAACAATATCATCAAAAAAGTGAAATCTGAAGTGGAGAAAATATTTTTAAATCATATATCTGATAAGGTTATTTTACCCAGAATATATTTTAGAAAAACTCTTAAAACTCAACCGTAAAGACAACCTGATTAAACACATGCAATTTATTTGAATAGACATTTCTCCAAAAAAATATACAAATTGACAATAAATACATGAAAAGATGCTCAACATTATCATTCATAAGGAAAAGCAAAACCACAATGAGTTACTACCTTATACCCACTTGAATGGCTATAATAAAAAATGATGGAGAATGAGGGAATAAAGAAAGGGGTCATGACTAAGTGGTATGACATTTCTTTTGGGGGTAATGAAAATGTTCTAAAATTGACTGTGGTGATGAATGCACAACTCTGTGAATATACTAAAAACCACTGACTTGTGGACTTTAAGTGGGCAAACTAAAGGTATGTGAATTACACTCTTGCTAATTTTAGAATCTATTGAGCTTGGTAACTAATTAGTTTGGAGATTAAGGCATATGAAGAAATCAAGAATATTTCACAGAATTCTTGGTTTGCCAACTAAATCCCAGTGGGGCTATTCACCAAGATAGGTTGTACAGCAATTTGTGTATTTTTGGTAGGGAAATAGTAATAAAGACAGAAAAGGATAAGTACAGTTTTGAATCCACATGTTTGAGATTTTTGCTTTGGACAAAGATGGAATAATAGAGATTGGATTTACCCTCCCTACTGAAGCAGTTTAAAAAGTAGATAAAATATATGAAACAATGGTTTTTACTTAATTGAATACCAGGGCACTGATTGCTGGGAGATGGGATACAAACAAGGAGAGTTTTACAATTTCCCCAGCTTACCACCTGAAGAGAGGTTCCAGGCCATGGTGTAGGGAGAAGAAACCTGGGCAGAGCCCACAAGAGTTCCTGAATTGAAGAAATGAAGCTGAGAGTCCAGGAATAGCAAGGCAATTAGATTTAGTAGGCAGAGTACCAGAGAGAAATGGAGAAAGAAAGAAAGAGAGACAGAGACAGAGGGAGGGAGAGAGAATGTGTTGGAGAGCTGCAGAGGGTCCTCCTTGAGTTTTCAGCTAAGTACTGATTAACATATACATGTGAAGAAACTACCCAAGAACAGGGAAACAACCACTTGAAATGGTTAGAGGGTTAGCAATAGTTCCTGCACTTGCCAGTCTCACTGGAAAACTTCATAATTCACAGGGTATCAGATAGAGTTCACCAAAAGGTTTTGCATTCGTAGTGGAGAAAAGGCTTGTAGCCCTAGACTAAATACTTGGTTAAAAGCAAGACCTAACAGAATCAAACTGCTTCCAAGTAACTTAACGACAATTCCATATCAGAATTAAATTGCTTAAAAACACAAATGAAGGACAAAATGTTTAAAAGGACCATAGATAAAAGACAAATTACATACAATTTTAAGAATGACAACAGACTTTTTGGAAATAATGTTTGTAGAAATCAGTGGGACATCTTTAAAATAAGAAAAAACTGTCACCTAGAGTTCTATACCCAGTGAAAATATCTTTCAAAAACAATGATGAAATGAAGAATGTTTCAGACATAAAATAAAGAGTCTTTGATTTGGTTCTCAGTTGGACTGTTGTTGGTGTATAGGAATGCTACTGATTTCTGTACATTGATTTTATAACCTGAGACTTTGCTGAATTTATGAATTCCAGTAGTGCCTTGGCAGAATCTTTGGGATTTTCTAGATATAAAATCATATTGTCAGCAAACAGAGATAGTTTGACCTCTTTTGCCCCGGTTTGGATGCCCTTGATTTTCCTTCTCTTGTCTGATTGCTCTGGCTAGGACTTCCAGCACTATGTTAAATAGAAGTGGTGATAGAGGACAACCTTGTCCAGTTCCAGTTCTCAGTGTGAATGCTTTCAATTTTTCCCCTTTCAGTATCATGTTAGCTGTGGGTTTGTCATATATGGCTTGTATCATTTTAGGTAAGTCCCATCTATGCCTATTTTGTTAAACATTCTTATCATAAAAGTGTGTTGAATTTTGTTGAGTGCCTTTTCTGCATCTTTTGAGAGAATCATATGGTCTTTGTTTTTTGTTTCTCTTTATGAGGTGAATTACATTTATAAATTTGCACATGTAGAACCATCCCTGTGAATCTCTGGGATTAAGCCCATTTGGTCATGATGGATTATTTTTTTGATAAGCCCCTGAATTCAGTTTGCTAGGATTTTGTTGAAAATTTCTGCACCTATATTCATAAGGAATATTGGTGTGTAGTTTTATTTTTTTGTTGCATCCTTTCCTGGTGTTGATATCAGTGTGATGTTGGCTTCATAAAATGTGTTGGGGAGGACACTCCTTCCTTCTGGATGTTGTAGAATAATTTCTGCAGGATAGGCACTAGTTCTTCTTTATAGATCTGGTAAAATTAGGGTGTGAAACCATCTGGTCTGAGACTTTTCTTTTTAGGAAGGTTTTTTTTTTGCTGTTTCAGTTTTGGTACTTGATATTGGTCTGTTCAGGAGCATTCCTATATGCCAACAATAGTCGAACTGAAAACCAAATCAAAGACTCAATACCCTTCAAATAACAACAAAGAAAATAAAATACCTAGGAATATATTTAACTAAGGAGGTAAAAGACCTCTATAGGGATAACTATGAAACACTGAGGAAGGAAATAGCAGAGGACATAAACAGGTGGAAACCACACCATGCTCATGGGTTGGAAAAATCAACATTGTTAATATGTCTATACTACCCAAAGTGATCTATAGATTCAATGCAATCCCTACTAAAATATCAAAATCATTTTTCACAGATCTAGAAAAAATAATTCTATGCTTCGTAAAGAACCAGAGAAGACTCTATATAGCAAAAGCAAGCTTAAGCAAAAAGAACAAATTGGGAGGCATCAATTTACCAGACTTCAAGCTATATTCCAAGTCTATAGTAAACAAAACAGCATGTTACTGGCACAAGAACAAAGACATAGGCCAATGGAACAGAACTGAGAACCCAGATATAAAACCATCTTCATATAGTCATCTAATCTTTGACAAAGCCAACAAAAACATACACTGGTGAAAAGAATCCTTATTCAATAAATGGTGCTGGAAAAACTTTATAGCCACATGTAGAAGACTGAAATAGGATCCACATCTTTCACTTCTCACAAAAATCAATTCATGGTAGATAACAGATTTAAACCTAATGTGTGAAACTATAAGAATTCTAGAAGAGAATGTTGGAAAAACTCTCATAGACATTGGCCTAGGCAAAGAATTTATGAAGAAGACCCCAAAGGCAATCACAGCAACAACAGAAATAAATAAATGGGACTTGATCAAATTAAAAAGCTTCTGCACAACCAAGGAAACTATCACAAGAACAACAGACAACCTACAGAATGGAAGAAAATATTTGCATGATACATATCTGATAAAGGGCTGATAACTAGAGTCTATTTAGAACTCAGGAAAATCAGCAAGAAAACAATCAAACAAACCTATCAAAAAGTGGGCAAAGTCCATGAACATAAACTTTTCAAAAGAAGACAGAATGATGACCAACAAACATATGAAAAAATGCTCAACATCTCTAATCATCAGGGAAATCCAAATCAAAACCACAATAAAATATCACTTATCTCCAGTGAGAATGGCCTTTATCAAAAAGTCCCAAAACAATAAATGTTGACATGGATGTGGAAAGATAGGAATGCTCATACACTGCTGGTGGGACTGCATACTAGTACAACCTCTGTGGAAAGTAGTATGGAGATACCTCAAAGAGATACAAGTAAAACTGCCATTTGATCCAGCAATTCCATTACTGTCTACTCAAAAGAACAAAAGTCATTCTATAAAAAAACACATCTGTACTAGAATATTTATAGTGCACAATTCACAATTGCAAAAATGTGGAAACAAACCAAGTGCCCATCAATACATGAGTGGATTAATAAAATGTGGTATATTTATACCATGGAGTTTTACTCAGCCACAAAAAACATTATCCTGGATAGAGCTGGAACCCATTCTACTAAGTGAAGAATGGAAAAATAAGCACCACATGTACTCACCATCAAATTGGTATTAACAGATCAACACACTCAAGTGCACATATAGTAAGAACATTCATCAGGTGTTGGGCTCAAGCGATCCTCCTTCCTCAGCCTCCCAAGTAGCTGGGACTACAGGTGCACACCACCACACCCAGCTAGTACAGTGGTTCTCAAAGTGTGGTCCAGGGTCTATGACATCAACATCATTTGAGAACCTATTAAAAATGCAAATTATTGGACCACATCCCTAAACTACTGAATCAGAAACTCTAGGACTGGGGGCCCAGAAATCTGTTTTATCAAGTTTTCCAGATAATTCCAGTGCATATAAAAGTTTGAGAAACACTGGTCTACACTTGGGAGAATGGAAACACAAGACTCACATGGTCCCCAAGACAGAAAGCCAAACCTGTTTTCTGTGCCTAAGGAGTAACCCACTTCTGGGACTTGGCCCAGAGGGTATCTGGTTCTCACTGATCAGATGAGCTCCCTTCTTTTGATAGAGGAAGAGTGGAAAAAATTCACTAGTCCATAAACCAGAATGAAAAACTTAAGTGGAGATGAAGTGCTATTATTGGGAAGAAATTGGCTGTTTATCAGGAACCTATGGTATATCCAGGCACCTGCCTCTCAATAAAATGTGAATGACCAAAGGGAGCTCAGCTACATTACAGTGTAGATTTGGCTTTTTCTTCTGGCCTCTTTGACAAGGATTCTGAAAGAAGCATGATCTTTTGTTGGTCAGCAACACAATAATTAGGTTTAAAAAACCAAACCAAAACAAACAAAGAAAACAGAGCTACCTCTTGTAGTCTCTTGTAGGAGCTTGCTTCAAATATCTCACAAATATTTGAAGATTGCAAAGTCTTTAACTTTTAGTATGAAGGCATTTGGTTTGCCAGTGAGTGTCAGAAAAAAAAAATGTTATTCAGAGTACATAGAAACCAGGAGGAAGAAAGGGAAAAGACATTAGCTTGGATAAAATAACATACATACATTTTTAAAGACTAGTATTTTAAAGCAATACTTGTACACCACATCTCCATCAAATATTTAACTATCAGTTTCCTCATTTAACAACTCATTCTGTGGTAAAAGATTAGTTACTAAAGAACAGTTAAGAAAAGAAATGGAAGATAAGCAAAAATGATGGACTTAAAATTAAATTACCCCAAAGTTTTTTTATGTTTGTGTTCCATTAAATGACAATAGGAATACTATTCATTCTCTGTGTGTGTATATATGTACAATATGTTCAAATAAGTTTGAAAAATACTCAGCTTAAACAGCTTTCTTTTCTGCAAGAAAACTCCTGAGAGGCATTGGGACTGCTTTGAGTGATTGAGGTTGAATTTTATGGTGCCAATAAAAAACACTCTTGTAAAAACTGGCCCGATACCTTAAATACACAGTTCACATGAGTGCCTTACAGGTGGGCAAGAAGTATCACTTCCTGGAAGGTCCAAATGCCTCAAGATATTTTGGGGACCTCAAGGAGAGGTATTCACTTGTGATTAGATTCCAGATCATCGTTTTTGATTTTATTTTTTACCTGCACTTTGAATTAGATCTGAATTTCTTATGGTTTCCTCTAATATTTGGCTATGTATCTCCAAACTAATGTTTTCAATATTTTTTTTCTCCCATCATCCTGACGAAGAATCACTGAAAATTAAAACTGTCTTTTTCCTGAGGCTGAAGCTAGACAACTTGGCTTTGAAGAAAAATCATCACAACAGCTTATGTTTGAACAAACGTTGTGCATGCAAACTGCAAACCAGAAAAATCTGTCAGAATGCCACTAATCTTCTCAGTTGACTGTCCTCTAAATGCTTAGAGAAACAAGATCATAAGCCACCCTATACATTAACCTTTGTTATTTATTTTTTCTTTTTTGGAGACAGAGTCTCACTTTGTTGTCCAGACTAGAGTGCCGTGGCGTCAGCCTAGCTCACAGCAACCTCAAACTCCTGGGCTCAAGCAATCCTCCTGCCTCAGCCTCCCAAGTAGCTGAGACTACAGGTGCTTACCACCGCATCCAGCTAATTATTTTTTTCCTATTTTTAGTAGAGATGGGGTCTTGCTCAGGCTGGTCTCAAACTCCTGAGTTCAAGCAATCCTCCTGCCTCAGCCTCCCAGTATTCTTCTGTTTCTATAGAGATGTCTCCAGTTAAAGATATATTTGCCTGTAGCATACATAGATGGCTAGCTTTGAGAGCCCACCTGCAATTTAGCTTTTAATGAGACACAACTGTTTAATTGGACTGACTTATTCCTGGGATGAGACTGGTTTAATAGGATACTTTACCACTGAGCTACTAATTTGATTTTTCTCTTCACAGCCTTCAAACTCAGCTTTTAGTATATAAAATTTTAAGCAAAGTTTCAGACAGGGGAATATTGGTGCTCAGAAAATGATACCCCAAAAAATGGTGCTTTGACATGCTGAACTGAAGAAGCAACTTCAAGGTCTCTCTGATGCCCTTCTCCTCAAAGTCTGTCAATCCTCTTTCTCAAAGCACAGGATGAAGCTGTTCTCTGATTCTCCCTTATCAACTTCGAAACCAGACCCATCACAGAGAAACACAATTGCCTTCAATCACTTTCCTGAAATTTTATTAACCAGAGAAGATGAAAACTCACATCCAGAGGAAGAGACTAAGAATTAAATATCACACTGAGAACCCAGACAAAATTTGTCCCAAACTTTTGTTTATTCTCAGGCCCCATTTTTAATTCCCTCCAAATTATTTACAAACCAGTGTCTGAATATTGAGTCCTTTCATTGCCCCTAAAAATTATTTATTCCTTATACACCTCATCTTCCCTTCCCATATGGAGAAGGGTATGTAAGCACCTGAACCTCATTGGGTTACTGGATGATCATTCTCCTGTGATTTCCTTGTGCTATGCATTTTCAAATAGATTTGTATGCCTTGTTTCTCATGTTAATCTGCTTTTTGTCAGTTTATTTTCAGCAAACCAAACCTTCTGGTGGTAAAGGGAGAAACTTTTCCTCTTCGCCCCTATAGAGGTTTTAGATATATTAATATGCATTTTAAATTTCCAAAGTATAATATGCAGCATTTCTTAAGCTTTTTTTTTCATTATTGGAATCCTTATTTCACTACTCATCTCCTATCTGAACAGAATCAATTTAGAAAATGATGACCAATTTTTGATATGTCTTAGTGGACAGATGTTTATGTCTTTTCAGACTAGTATATATTGACATGGAAATTGTACCATTCCCTTGATCATTTGAATTCCTGATTAAATAACATAGTTATCCACTGAATAACTGAGAGTTAGTATAAATGTTACATAACTTATCCATCTGTTATCACATCTGGATTTTTCAGTCTTATTTACATCTTCTCTTTGCTTTTTGGTTCTAGAGTATATATAATTGATTTTACATTACAGTTCAAAAACTATTTATTAAATACTTACAATGGGTCCTGAAGTTCAAATGAGGGTGAGCATAGGTAATGACATACAATTTTTTAAAATATGGCCAGGCACGGTGGCTTACACCTGTAATCCCAGTACTTTAGGAGGCCAAGGCAGGAGGATCACTTGGGGCCAGGAGTTAAAGATTAGACTGGGTAACATAGGGAGACCCTATGTCTATAAAAAACATAAAAAATAATTTAAAAATACATTCCTTAGGAGTTACAACATGGGTAAACCATATCTAGATATGAAACTAGTGCTGAAAAACACTTTACCAGTCAAAATCATGAAGAAAAAATATCTTATGTGAAAATTTTACCATCTACTTTGAAGGAGGATAGAATTTTTGAAATACAAAGTTTTTTTTTTCTTTTCTTTAACTTTTCCTTTTCACTTCATCTTCAAGTAAATAGTGAGCTTATTGCCTTAGGAAGTAGAAAGTAACATGTCAGAAAGTAGAAAAAAGTGGTATCTTCAGGGTTTCTAAAAGTGTCAATCCATTAAGGAAATTTTGCCTGATGCCTTTGAAGCATGCAAAAAAAGTGTATTTTTCTGCCCTGGGTGCAGAAGAGATGAAGCAGAGGTATTCATTCAGAGGCAAAACATCAGAGGAGCCTGGAGGCAGGAACCCTGTATGTACGTCTGAGCACAGTAGAGTAGAGGGTCAGTGCTAAGATCTCAGAAATGGCTGGGTGGTGTGGTGTGTCTAGGTAAAGGGCTATGTGGACAGCTTCCCAGATATTTTCATGCTTTAACAAACCTGGAAGGCAGCAGGATAACTTCAGTGATTTTAAGATGTATCTTCCGGTACAGGTGGTCTGCAGACTTGAGGGCCTTAAGAATTCTTCTGACCAAACGTTTGATGCCATGTAAAAGGCCTGAAACTTAGGAGTCTGAGGAAGGTAGAAATCTCAAAATAAATAAGAGAAAGTTTCTGCCATACTGGCAAGAGGGGAGTACATATTATATCAGACTGTGATCAGAAAAAAAAAATGATACTGTCTGAATTTGTTGACTGAAATTCATAACTGCTATAGATAAGAAATGCCTTTTTGGTAGCAGAGAAATTTAATTTTATTCAAGAGACAAGATTAGATGACTAATGTGCGACCTTTCCTCCTAGAATCTATAAAAGTTTTTAAAAATTAAATTTTGAGAAAGAATAAACTTTTTACTATTGTTTTGTGTTTCAAGAAGAATAGATAATTTTCACCACTGCTCTTAGGATGTTTAGGGTGAGAAAAAGCCCATTTTCAGAAGAAGTCACCGAGAGGTATAATCCTTTAATACAGAGAGCCCATATGTGGAAGAGCAGGCCAGACAGGCCCCAGCCTGGGGCTAGACCATAGTTTTTAGTCTCTTAAACTACTTCTTTAATCTTTTCCCTTCAACACAAACAAGAGTAGTATGGGTTTGATGGAAAAAAAAATGAGTTAAGAGAGTAAATTAAAATCAGATCACCGTGCTTTCCAAGTAATGGTGGTCCTGCTTCAAATGTAAGGTAATTAACACAAAAGAGAAGGTACAAGCGGAAATATCATGGGCTTGTCATTACAGGTCATCATGCCTCATAATTTCCTTAGTTAAATTCTTTACTGGATTGATTTAAGTTCATGACATTTCTTTAAAGAGCTTTTAACAGGCTCCACTTCTATCCCCAACTTTCTTGGTTTTGCTACAAAGAAGATTGTCTACAGAGAGAAAGGGGCAAAGGTAAGGTGAGAAACAAACTCTTCTAGACATTGGTATTGCCAAATGGAAAACAGCCAAACAATCCTCATTCTTTTGAGCCATGGTTCTCAAATATGGCTGCATGTATGAATCACTGGGGGAGTTTTAAAAAACATACCACTCTTTGTATTACTTGCAGCTAGATGTGGTTATTTGCCTATAACAACCGAATAAAAGTTTATGGCAGAGATTGCTAGTTAGCTCCCAATATACATCTTTCCCTCCTCATGTACATAATGATGGTCTGCAAGGAACCAGACACTGTTCTGGATACCAAGGATATGCAAGAGAACAAAACAAATAAAAATCTCTGCCCTCTTGGAATGTACTTTTATAATAGTAGCAGCAAAGTAGATAAATAAATTAGCAAAATATAAAATATGTCAGACAGTAATAAGAACTATGAAGAAAAATAGAGAAGAGGGTAGAAAATCCTGGGGGTGGAGAGACTGCTTTTTCAAGGAGAGTCGTCAGGAAAGGCATCGCCGGAAAGCTGACATTTGAGCAGGATTTGAAAGTGCTGTGGAAGTGAGTCGCGAGGTTGCTTGTGTGCCTGGCAAATCCAAGGAAAGTAAGGATGTTAATGTGGCTGGAACGGAGGAGGAGAGGGGGGCAAGTGTAGATGATGCGACCTGAGAAGTGGGGTGGGTAGTTATCAGATCTTGAAGGTAATTGAGATTTATGCTGAGAGAAATGGGAAGTCATTAGAGAGCATTTGGCTGATGAGAGTCATGGTCTGGCTTAGCTTTCAAGAGGAGCATTCAGACTACTTTTAGAACTTGACTGTACATGGGTAAGGGATAAGCAAGGGACCCAGATAGGAAGCTTTTGAACAATTTTGGCAAGAACGGATGTCCTTGGGCAAGGGTAGTATCTGCAAAGGTACTTAGAAGTGGTAGTTCAGAGAAGTTGGGCAATGTCTCCACCTGGAAAACTATATTCTAAATTTGAAGCCAGGTGTGGCCCTGTGTTCACACACAGACCAATGAGATGGTGTGAAAATACCATGTGGGATTCCAAAAAGTTTTTAAACTATGAGATTGAGCATTTCTTCTTCTCTCTCTTCTTTCTGCCATCTAAAATGTGAATGCAGTAGCTGGAACTCAGTCATCTTGAGATTACAGGAAATCACAGGAGACAGTAAAAGCCAGGAATAGCCCGGATCCCTGATGACTTAGGGGAGGCACCATTATGACTCTGAGCTACCAAACTTCAGATGCTTTTAATATGAGAGGGGAAATCACTTATGTGTTTAATTCACTGTGCCCAGGTTTCTGTTACTTACTGTTGAACATTGTTGCTAACCAACAACCAGGTGTCTTAGTTTCCTATTGCTGCAGTAACAAGTTACAGGTGGTCTCTGGGTTACGGATGAGATACGTTCCTGATAACGTCTTTAGGTCAGATTTGTAACTCGGATCCTTAATGAACAGCACATATATGCTAATAACAACAACAATACTAATTTAATATAATGGTTCCTATGTGGTAATAATAATGTAATGTGATACTGTAATAATACTACCTCTGTACTATAACAAGTTATAGAAACTATTGTGGTCTTTCAATTCCTAGGCTAATAGGAATGTTCTACTTATATTGATTTCCTAACCAAATCAATAAAAACCTTTCCATTTCAATAATTAATCCACTTTGCTGCTTAGTAATAATTGATGCTTTCGTTGGAGCACAGCCTTTCCCATGTTCCATTATTCTCACTTTATCCTTTATAATTGTTCTGATAGTCGAGCGAGTGAAGCCTAATGCTCTCCCAATGAATGATGGAGTCTGACCTTTCTCCCAACACTTATTTCTACTTTCCTTTCCATTGTACTCACCTGTCTCTTCACTGCAGGCTCACCTGGACTTGCAGTGGACTTTCGCTTTGGAAGAATGGTCATAAGGGTAACCAGACTCACAAAACCAAATTAAAAAGTAAAGAGAAAATTTATTGTGTGTAAGTGACCATATAAACAATGCAACCAGCCACTAGCTTAAAGATGCTGCACTGACGAACCTCTTATGCCATGCGGGTTCATTTACACAAAGAAACTAGTTTTCAATGTATTAATTTAATTATAAATTGTCCTTATTGGGAGCCCATTCATAAGTAGGGAACGCCATAAGGCAGGTTGTCCATAACCTGGGGACGGCTTGTACCACAAATTCAGTTGCTTAAAAAAACACAAATGTATTGTCTTATGATTCTGAAGCTCAGAATTCTTAAATGGGCCTCAGTAGGTGTGATGGTTAATGTCAGGTGTCCTAGAGCTAGGATACACTCTTCTCCTGTCTTTGGACATCAGAACTCCAAGCTGTCCAGATTTTGGACTCCAGGACTTATACCAGAGGCCCCCTGGATTCTCAGACTGGGAGTTATGCCATTGGCTTACCTGGTTTTGAGGCCTTCAGTCTTGAACCACACCAGACTACCGGCATCCCAGGGTCTCTAGGCTTGCAGACGGCCTATTGTGGAACTTAGCCTCCAAACTTGCATGAGGCAGTTTTCCTGTAAACCCTCTCTTATCTATCTATATATCTATGTGGCCATCCTGTTCTGTTTCTCTGGAAAACCCTAACACAGTAGGCTAAAATCAAAGTGTCACCTTGGCTACACTCATTTTGGAGGCTCTAGGGGAGATTCTGTTTCTTTGACTTTTCTAGTTTCTAGATATTGTCTGTATTCCTTAGCTCATGGCCTTTTTCTCCATGTTCAAAGCCAGCAGCGTAGGATCTTTAAATCTCTATCTTACTCTGACCCTCTCATCGTCATCGTATCTTCTTCTCAGACTCTCCTGCCCCCTTCTTTCTCTTATAACAATGTTGGTGATTCTATTGGGCCCACCTGAATAACCCAGGAGCATCAATAATCATCCCACCTGAAAATCCTTAATCTATCACATAGGCAAAGTCTTTTTGCCATGCAAAGTAATGTATCTACGGGTTCCAGGGATTAAGCCATTCACATCTTTGGGAGCTATTATTCTGACCACCACATCAGGTAAGCCTGTACTATTAATAAAATATCACTTAAGGAAGCATACATACTTGTCAAATCTGAATATTGGTACTTTGAAAACAAGGAATTCTTTCTTTTCTAGGAAGCGCTTACTTTTGTAGCCTTGTAGATTTTAGATGTACAGATAATAGGAAAGAAACTCAGCTAAGGCAGGCAGATTTGGTGAGTAGCCATGTTCAATCACCGAATATCAGCATAAGGCTCTGCTATTAAAGTCTTTTGGATGATTCCCTTTAAAACTGAGTCAACTGGGTAAAGCAGTTGAATTTTTGGAAAGGGAGGGAGTTGCTTAAAATGCAGCCCCTTAAGATGGTGATATTTGCAGGAAAGTGTGACAAAACTGCTCCCAATTCTATATTCAAGCTTAGTTTCTCCAGAGGAAGCTTTCTGATTTTACAGTGTTTATCGATTGAAAAAAAAATCAACAGTTTTTCAAGTAGAAGCATGACGTTAGCCCCAAGTTGGGTCAGGTCCTAGGCATTATGTGAGGGCAATGGACCGAGAAGAGGTATTAAACTAAGCACCCTAAACTGCTGATAAGGTAAACCCCAAGGAGAACGAATGGCCTGTGTCCAAGGGGAAGGGGAAAGTTCAGGGCTTATCAGCATGGGTTTAATTATCTAGGGGAATGGAGGTTCAGTGTCAGTGTCTCTAAATAGTGGCCATTCTTGAAGATATGTTGAGCCAGGGGGACCTATTTAGGTTGCAGCTCAACCCTGAAGGAAGGAGAGAAGATCAGAGCCCCAGACCAAGGGACTGGGGCTCTGATCAGGACTTTATGATGTCAGCTGCCTCCTATCCTGTGCAAGAATCCACTTATCTGGCAAGAGTTAAGTACACAGATTCAGTTGACTTAAAGGTATTTGTCACATTTCTTAAACATCTGTAGGTACTGGGTCCTGAGCTAGGTACAAAAATTACAATACAAAGATGAAATATTCAATCCTTGCTTTCAAGTAGCACGTGCTTTATGGGAAAGGCAGACAAACACATCACCAATTACAATCTTTTGTGATAGATGCAGGGACAGTGAGAAACCTAAAGTTTTAAGGGTATACTGATAATAGCATGAGAGTATCAGTGGATTAAATGTGGTACTGTTGTGCTGATTCTTATAGAACAAGGAGTTCCTCAGGAAAGCGCCAGTGCTTCACACAGAGGAGGTGACAGTTGCAAAACAAAGATAGCTTAAAACATTTGGAGAACAGTAAGGAGTTTGGTATTACTGCAGTGTGAAGTCTGTAATGCAGCAGCCACCCCAGAGGAGAGAAGTGTGTTGGGTGTGAACAGATGATAAACAGCTTTAAAAATCTCCTTCCGGAGTTAAGGATTTATCCTTAGGTGAAAGTCTGACTCAAAGAATGTTAAGGAGAAAACTGATGGTTGGATTAACATTCTAGAAAGGTAATTCTAGATGCAAGTAGATCCCACAGTAGGTAGAACATAGTGAGGACGGAGAAGTTGGTTTGGAGGCACTTGCGCAGAGAGAAGTGCACTGAGGGTAGATTGGGGGTAGGTGATTCAAGAGAGGTTGTAAGGTTGGATTGACCCAGCTGTAGTAAATGAGGGTTTGCAGCAAAGAAAGTTATTTAAGTTGTCTTTTATGTTTGTGGCTCTAACTGAAAGAACAGAATGAGAGAGAGACAGAGAGAGAGAGATGAAGGAAGAAAGAGTTGGAGGGATAGGAGGGGAAGAAAGGAAAGGAGAGGGGAGAGGGGAGAGTGGAGGCATACAAGAGAAGGAGTATCTGGAAGCTGGAGTGGAGTGCTGGGCTGTGAGTGGGCTCAGCCTTGTACATATTTAAGAAGCAGAAAAGGAGGAAGGAGAAGCCAGTTTAATCCCACTGAACTGTGTGCTGCACTACTGTTCAAAGCTTGTTGAACACTGCCTTCCTCCGGGGGCCCTCCTATGGGATGCTAGTGCATCCCTGCCCTGTTGAACCTGGGCATGGCCTTGCGACTTGCCTTGGTCAATTAGTTTGAATCCAGTTTTTCAATTGCTTAATAAATAATAAAAAATGAGTGTTGTCCATGCCTTTGTGCACACCTGCAAATATTTCTCCAGGTTAGAATCTTAGAAGTAGACGTATTGGGTCAAGGAATAGGCACATTTTAAATTTTCAAAAACACTGCCTGATCGATCTTCAGAAAGTCTATTCTGATTTATGCTTTCATCAGTAGTGATGAGACTCAGATTTTTCTCTTTTCTTTTTTTTTTTTTACTTTAGTATAGTCTTTCTATATTCCCTTTGCCCAAAGGTTCAGAATGTTGCTTTCTGGTTATCTTAAATCATAGGTTTAGGTGTTTTGTTGGGGGAAAGGAGGGTATTGGGGGGAAATTTTAAACAGTCCTCATTTTCTTGCCTTGCATTATTTGTAAAGATGTTTCTTATTATCTTTGTTAATACGTATAATATTATTCACTAATGCCTCATTATAAAATTCTTTGCTATTAGGGTCATCATGTCCCTCAGTTAAATACACTTGTATTTTATATCTCTTCAAGAGCATTATGGGGTGTGTGACTTCTCACACACTTCTGAATAGAGTATTCCTTTTCCATGTCCCAAGGCCAAATCTTTCAGAACATTTACAGAGCTCTAGTCAAGCTAGAATCTGTTGTACCTAACAGATAGAGGACAGATTGTGCTCATGGTCAGTGGGAATCTCTCCCTACATGCAGAAAGCCTACAATTGGTTCTATCTGGTTCCAAACATGAGCATTGAATGGAACTTTACTAAACTGACTTTTAATTGCAGAATATTCATTGTTCCAGCATATTAGCCATAGACTTCTAGGTTTCTAAACTGGGTTGTCTCTTTCCCCAAAGAGTCCCCCCAAACCGGTGTTTCTCACACCGCTTCATTCCTCCCAGCCGGCCGTCCTAAGAAATGTCTCTTAAGACTAGGTCCAGTGGAGAACAACAGTGAGTTAACCTGAGTTTCAATTTTGTTCTGCTTTCTTTATCATGTGCATTTGAGATTTGACTTGAGTTAAAAAAGAGACATCTTTCTCTTTGAACTGTAATTATTTAGCCAAGTCGTTTCATGCTCGATTGAAAAGCCAAGAGAAATCTTATCATCCCAGTGTTTAAAACTGAGCTCAGTTAACACTAGCTGCTCTTCCTGTGCCATGCATACCCTACTTTACCTTTTGCTTTGCTGTCCCTCATGGATTTTTCAGAGCCTGAAACTACAGATGGTTTGAAGATTATGTCTAACCACCAACTGATCTATTCATGTGGTTCCTACTTTTTAACTGTTAACCAAGTCCAACGTGAACATCTCATTTATCCGTCTTTTCTTGATGAAGAGTCTTTTTTCCTCTATGTTCAGAATAGTCTCTATTCATCCAGTTGTCAAATAGTCCTCCCTGGCTATGGGCAAATAGGTTATTTATTGCCAAGCTAACTTTCTCTTTGCACAGGAAATCACTGAAAAGCTAGATTGGAAGCTGAGCTGCATCATCTTTCGGATCATAAGAGGCAGTGTCATATTTTGTGGCTGTCAGCTTTTAGGCTTCTATCAGGGTGGAGAGGCCATCCTTCGGGGAGAACATCATGATCCCAGAGTGTTGGCTGACAGGGTCTTGATCTGTGCTTTTATTATGTTCTATTGATCAGTCTCTTTTGAAAGAATTGACCGTGGGACTCTTATAAAACACTCGAAATCTTTGGATAAAAGCTCAGAGACAGGTTCTTCCTACTTCCATTAATTTCATAATCAATGATGTCAATTTGTCACTATTAATGATGTTACCAGAGCCACTTTCCCCAGGCTTTCCTGAACTTAAAAGCTTCTAGATAAACTCCTGCTCCTCCTCCTTCTCCTTCTTCTTCTTCTATTTTTTTTTTTATTTTTATTTTTTTCTGATCTCAGTTTTTCTCATTCTGCTGACTGTACTTAAATTTACTTCATTTTTTCCCTGGTCATCAAAACTTTTTTTCTGTGTTCTTGTAAGACGTCATGGTATAGTTTACAATACCCCGTCTAAAATGAAATTTTTGATAGCTGACAACCTGAATTATGAATGTCTGTTTTTCACTTTTTACAATTTTACCCGTGTGGTTCAGTTTTAGCTTTTTGGATTTTTCTCACAACAATAATATGTAAGCTTATTTTTCAATTTATTGAGAATTCTTTTATGATATTTCAAGTCTGTCTAATCCTGTGTGTGTGATGTCTTTTGTACCTTATTAAAGCAAAGGACAACATAAGCTTTTTCTGTATTTTATATTTTAATGAAATTATTGTTATTTATTAAAACTTTTGAATCTTCAAGATGGCTAAATATGGATGAGGACATGGTAATGGTTAAGTATAGTCTGGCATTAGCATGCCTGGGTTAGAATACTGTATCTGCTTTGTAATTTGGGGCAAATATTTCACCACTTTGGGCTTTGGGTTCCTTATGCATAAATAGTACTAGCAATACTAATCCTAGAGTTATTTTAAGAATTAAGTGATAGAATGCTTGCAGATTATTAAGCACAGTGCTTGACATAACAGCCCAATTAGTGCTATCTATAATAATGTTAGGCAATATTAATGTAACAATAATGAGATATAAAATATAATTATAATTATAATGCTACTACTGTAAAAACATTCTATCCAGTAGCCTATCTCTTGTAAGTAAGTTCCTTTGGCTACATCTGCCTCTAGGACATAGAAAGGAGATGGCTTATAGATCACAGAGAGCCAGGAAGCCATGCTGGGTTGCAGGCAGCTTCATTTGGACAAGGAGTAGATAGGAGATGAGTATGTTATTTTAGAAGCAGGAAACAGGAATACTTAGGAGTTAGGTGAAGATAGGAGAGGAGCTTAACTGCCTGCGAATATGAGAGGGATTGGGGGGAAACTGAGGCTGGTTGGTACCAGGAATCAAGAATTCAGAAAAAGAAATAAGGCAAAAAGAGTCCAATTTCTAAGCAGAGACTGACAAACAGGGAAAGGTTTTCTGTGGCAGGTGGAAAGTCGAACTCCACAGATGCGGGCTCTAGGTGGCTCTTGCTCATGCAAGACTTGCACGGAGCAGGGCTTTACACTTAATCCTCTCAAGCAAAAAAATAAAAATAAAAAATTGATTCCAAAATGCACTAGAGTTGAATATATGACTGAAGAATTTGTAGGAAGATCAAGGAAGATTTATACCACCTGTCATATAGCATTTCATTCCTAAATTCTCCTTCAAGGTCTGTTTTCCTCCCCAAATCAAGATTCAGAGTTAGCCTTGTATGATCCCCTGCTCCCCTTTATACTTACAGCTTCTAAAATTCTCCTGTCCCCTGGGGGGCATTTTTTTTAATCCCTCCCTTTCTCTTATGCAGAATAACTTAATTTGATAGGCTCTCCTAATCTTGTAATTCCCCACCAATCACTTAAAACTGGAAGCTATGAGCAAATAAAAGACTCTCCAGGATCGAAGATCTACCTTCTTTATCCGGTAGAAGGAAATTTAGCAAGTGATTTCTTCTGATCACTTAATCTTTTCTTGCAAAAATTAATCTCAACATTAATCTTTTTCTTGCAAAAATCATTGTATTCTTTGTCAATTTTTTGCTTTAACTAGGCAGCTTTTATATACACCATGTTATAGGAGGTGACAATCCCCAAGGGTCCCAGATCAGTAGTAGCAAGTGAAGAGAGAAAATCCGCAGTTCAACATTTTAGAAACACCCAGGTTAATTAATTATGTTCTGTTCATGGCTTGAAATTTTATCTGAACTATCACATCTCCCAACAACCCTGGGGGAAACTGTTGGTGAATTATGATAAATCCATAACTATTTTGGGATGTATGGGAAGCATATGCTTTATTGAAAGTAGATCAGTAGCATCAAGTTCACATGAGGACAAGACATAGCACACAACTTATTCTTAAAGCACAGGTCAATTTGCTTTTTTCTCAATGTAAATAAGAGTGTATTTGTCAGAATACTGATGTCATGTAGTGTTATTTTATCAAGAATCGAGTGTGTTTATTTAATAAGACTGTAAAACATTATAGGGTCTTTTTTACTCAACTACTTACCTACAAAAGATTAAAGGGCTATGTATTAAAGGGCTGCATGTTGACCTTTCTCACACACCAAATCTAACTCATGGTGTCTCACACACCCTAAGCTTGGCTTCTTCCAAAGTACACTGCCTCACCAAATGACGTCGATATCTGCTCAGCTGTGCAAGTCAGACACCATCCAGTGGTGACTCCAGGATGGGATTGGGGTTATTTAGCTTTTTGATAATACCTGTCATTCTCTTCCCAAAGCATGCGCTCATACACATACACTATCTAAGTAAAAATGATATTCTGGCTAGGCAAAAATATTTTCAAGACAAGTTCTTTCTATCAATATTTCTAACTGTTTTTTGAAAAAGAAATTCAAGAGCTACCACTGCCAACATCTGTATATTCTTTTCCATTTTTTAAAAAGCTCTAATCACCTGATCTTTACTGTCAACACCCTATTCAGAAATAACTTAATTGTTTGTGATTATATCCTCTGCAGCTAGCACAGTGCCTGAAACAAAGTAGATGTGTAATAAATACAATAGTTTTATTGAACAAATGGAAAAGATATACTTCATATCAAAGTTTCTTCTCACCAAATGCCTTGTAAAAGACACCCCAGAAGCATAGAATTACTTTGTTTCTTTGCACACATACCATAATAATTTTTGCTTCTTTGCTATTATTTATCCTGTTCTAATGTCTCTGATTCTTTTCCCTCTTTTCTTAGCTTGGCTACCTCATATAAATTCATTAAATTCAGACTTATCTCCTACTGGAGGACTTTTCTGATTCCCCTAGACTGTGTAGTTAGCTCATCTCTGCACTTTCCTAATGTCCAATAAACCTTCGTAATAAACACATTTCTGGTGGCTCGGGTTGAAAACCTTTGTTCATCTTTGACACCTCTTTCTTTATAGCCCACATAAAATTCATTAACAATGCCTATCAGATTTGTCTTCAAAACATCTCTAGACTCCAAATCTGACCAAAACTTACTACTGCCAGCCCCCAATACCTACCCCCATCTAGTCTTCCATCTTGCTGCTATTATATTAACAGCCTCCTGACTGACCTCCTGGGTCCACCCTTGTCCTATTACTGTCTGTTCTCAGCCCAGAAACCACAGTAATCCCTTTAAAAGTTGAGTTATGGCAATACTATGCTCAAAATCTTCTGATAACTTTCTATCTCCTGCAGAGTAAATCCAAATTTCTTGCTAGGGTAGCAGCCTATAATATGGACCCCAATGATACCTATGCCTTTGTGTAGTTTCTTTCCACATTGGATAGGGCTGAACTATGTAAGTAGTAGGACACTGTGGAAATGATGGTGTGCAATTCCTGAGAGGAGGTCATAAAAGACATAGTGGCTTCTGCCTTGTGCTCTCTTAGATCACTCTCTCTCCCTCTCTCTCTGGGAAAGCCAGCTGCCCTGTTGTGAGGACACACATGCACCCCATGTGGCAAGGAACTGGGGTCTCCAGACCAGAGCCAGCAATAAGTTGCCAGGCATGTGAGTGAGCCAACCTGGAAATGGAGCCTGCAGTCCCAGTCAAGCCTCCAGATGACTGAGGCCCCAGCCGATGTCTGACTGCAACATCCTGAGAGAACCTGAGACAAAGCACCCAGCTAAATGCCTCCTGGATTTCTGACCCACAGAATCTCTGTGAGATAAATTTATTGAGTTAAGCTGCTAAGTGCTAGGATAATTTGTTATGCAGCAATAGATAACTAATATACTTATAGTCGCCAAAAGGGCACCCTTGGTATGATACCCCCTTACTTCCCTGGCTTCATCTCTTGCTGATGCCCTCATTTGCCCAACCAAACTACTTAGTCAAGCCACATCAGGCTTTTCTTCAAATCAGGGGTGCCTCTGCCTCAGGGCCATTGCCCTTGCTAGCTCCCTGCCCACTTCAAGTCTTTGTTCAAATGTGATCCTTTCAGCACTCCCCTTGACTACCCCAAAACTCTCACCCTCCCTCCTCATGTTTTGTTTTCCTTTGCGGTATTTGTTAACACGTGACGTAAGGTATGTTTTACCTTTTTGTTGTTATTGTTGTTTCTCTCCATCCGTGATAATAACAAGCTCTGTGACGGTGGAGATTTTTTGTTCTTGTTGTTGTTCACTGTTCTCTCTTTAGTACTTGGAACAGTGGCTGGCAAATAGTGTGTGCTCAATGAATACTTATTAAACAGATCAGTGTTGCAGTCCTCTGGGTTTTCGTTGTTTGTTTGGTTTTGCTTTTTTGCCTATTTTCCCCACTGGGTTGTAAACTCCTTAAAGTAAGGCACTGTATCTTACTCATCTCTGTATTTCTGTCACCTGTATGGTGACACATGGAATAACAGATACGTTTGCTAAAGTAGAAAAAGAGATCTGCGTTATTTTGGGAGTTATAACACAGAGAATATTTTAAAAAGTTACGTACAAGTTTAAAAATGTATGGATTTAGCCTTTTGCAAAAATGTGGATGAAACTGGAGACCATTTTCCTAAGTGAAGTATCTAAAGAATGGAAAATCAAGCAGGGGGGAGGGAAGAGGAGGGGAGGGGCAATGCCTACTTAATGGGTACAATGAACACTACCTGGGTATTGGGCACACTTATAACCCTGACTCAAACATAACAAAATTGATACATGTACCCACAAATATTTGTACCCCCATAATATTTTGAAATATTAAAAAAAACAAACGAACAAAAAAAAGTATGGATTTAAAACATACCTTGAATGAGTCAGTAATCTTGTGAATTAGCAAGGATTGCTTAGAAATAATGAAATAGCACTAATAGTTCAAATTTAAGAGCAGCAAGATCAATTTATTATGTAGTTTTAAAACCAACTACATTTGAACTTGACACAAAATTAATTTCATTGTATTTTAATTGCCCTTGAGATTTTTTTCCTTCACTTGAGCAGGTCGTATCTACAAGTTTACAACTGAAACTGCTTTTATAAATTGGAAAACTCAAAGTAATTAGAAAATGTGAATTATTTGATACACGTTTCAACACTTAGAGAAAATTGATACTTATGTCATAATTTTCCATACAATTATATTTTTGTACTTAAATAGTTTTGTATTTAATAGAAAACAAGCTTGATTATGTATGTTCAATTTTTCTTACATGAGTTTCTAGTCATTGCTAATATAAATTTCACATAGGGGAAAATAAATCAGTGAGAAATTGTATTTACCATTCTGCTTGTCTCTTTCTAAAGGCAACTTTTAAAAGATAATGAATCTATTCATTAGATTCTTGAAGAGAAGCTATATCAGATTGAACAAGTCCTGGCAAGTTAGAGAGTTCAGATGACTTATCCAAAGTCAAATAAGTAGTTAGAAGCAGAAGCAAGGCTACACTCAGCTGTCTAAACTTTTGCTCACTGTCCTATTCTGCTTACTGAAGTGTTAGGGCATGTTGTTCAACAGGGGTCCCTCTCCTCTGGGAGATGAGCGTGCCATTATGTGAAACAACCCATTACTAAGAAAGTAGTAATAGGGGAGGGAGAGAGGAATGTGGAGGGAGAAAAATTATGCATATGTTTGAGCTAAATTCTGTAACAGTAAAATGCAAAATTCATAAGTTTCTCATTGTCATTAACATTCAAAGTACAACTTGGGGCTAGAGTAGGACATGAAGGTGGGGAAGTGAGGGAGGTTATTCTGTTTAGCCCAAGAGGTGTGAAGTGCCATGATCTATGTGCAGGTGATGCTGGGGATGGTGGAGGTAAGTGTAGTGCACTATCTAAATTTTGTATTATTATTGTGATTATTATATAAGAAAAAATGTACCCATTCCTCCTGAGAATTTACAGAGAATTAATATAGGAGGTGGTGGAAATCTAGATGCTATTGTTATATTGTTAAAGAACCAGAATAGCTTGGTTTTTACTGAGTTTACACACTTAGGCTTTTGGAGTCAGTTTTACTGTGGTTACTACCTCAAAACCCTTTGGAATGTTGTTCAATCTCTTGCCTTAGCCTGGATTCCCTCCAAAGCATATCTGAGACAAAAGCTTGTGTGTAGGTGGCTTATTTAGAATATGATATCAGGAAGAGGAGCAAAGGATAAGAGGGAACAAAATGTGAAAGAATGAAAGCCAATTCAAGTACACACGTATTATACAGTGGCCCACAGAATAATACTTAATCCAATGGAACCCCCACTAAAGTTTTACAAAGTGTATGTCAGAAAGCTCTCTTCCCTCAATGATCAAGTGTGAGCATATGAACACCAACTCTCCACGCCTGTAGGCTGCCCCAGTGAGAGTCCCGTGGATTACTGTGGGTCCCATTACAAAGCTGGAGAAGCTGAGAGGGTAGAAGCCTGAAGGGAGGTTCTATATGAAGCTGGTGAAAGCCTTCCGGGAAATGGTCTCTGCAGGAGTAGATGGAGTAAAGTGGGGGCCACCTTAAAGTTCCAGTGTGTGTGTGTGTGTGTGTGTGTGTGTGTGTGTGTGTGTGTGTGTGTGTGTGTGTGGTGGGGTTTAGGCAGGAGGGAGAACGAGGAGGTTGAGGAGGATTTGGAACTGTGACAAAAGAGTTCCTCATGTACCTCTGAATCTTGGAGTCCTAATACAGACAATAGGTACAAACCTCTACATTAGGCTGCTGTGAAGAGTAACTGAATAATGTAAAATATTTGGCAGATAAGTATTCAGCATGGCCAGCTTTGTTTTATTGTTATGATGATTTTATGAAGGTTAATAATAAATATCATAATTTTTATTAGAACATGTCATTATCTATACTTGACTCTGGAATTTCTCTTATTTTAATGAAGAACAGGGACTTCCCTCTAAATGCAGACACTTGTCAATTTATCATTAAAACCACAGTTGAAATTTAATATTTAAAAGCAGAAGCTTTTATGTAATACTAACACGTCTTCTGATTTCTAAGAAAGCTGCAGAGTTTGAGAATTATTATGAAGTATTATAATTATAAATTTTGTGGATTTGAAAATATATTTTCTACTTCAAGCCGTTTTAGATTCTGTATTCCCAGCTTTAGAATGAGGAGTTCAGGTTTGTCAAATCAATTTGCTCATTGTTTTATAAATGGGAAAAGTACCCAGTTCAATTTTTCTTTATTCCCCTGGTTAAGTCCACTATTTGTACACTTGTTATGAAATCATAATTGAAAAATTCTTTAAATAATCACCTACTTAGTCTAACTTATATTCATATTACTGGATAAAATCATCTTAATTTGAAATGTATGCAAATAGATGTCCAAAGACCTAGGACTTGATTTTAAAACTGGCTCTTATACACGGTTGAACAACCCATGTATGTGGTGGAGTCTATGTCCATATGATCACCCTTGACCACTGGGGGATGACAGCTGCTGAGCAAATGCTTCCCCCTCTCATTCTCTAAGAGGACAGTGCCAGCGTGCATTTCACAAGGCTCCAGTGAGGGTACCATGGAATTAGGCACCATTAGCCCACTTGATAACATATACTTGAGGTGGTTGTAGAGATCGTACACTTTTTTTTTTTCCCACTAAAAATTATGTTGGATAAACTTATTTCTTGACGCTTTTTTTTGGCCTGTTACATTTGTAATTCTGATAGCTACTCTTGGATGTTGTATAATGTATTTTGTTTTCCTGATTTATAATGCTGATTTCTTAAGCACATTTATTTAAATAACATGGATCCGAGCATCTTAACGTGACTTATAAGTTATGATATATGTTTTTTTTAATTATGGATATTCCATATTTTAGTATCTGGGGGAAAATTAAATACTTGTATATGTAAATACCTATTATATGGCAAAATATTGTATGTAGATAAACAAATGCAACTTACTTTACTTTCTGTAATCATCTGCCTCTTAGATCTGGCATAAACTTTCACATTTTTATTTTCTTGATACCATTACGTTGCAAAGATTCTTGCCCTCCCTTCTTTAGTTTTTTTAAAAATTTAATAGTTTTTATGCCTTTCAAAAAATAAATAGATTTCATTAATACTATTATTTGTTTTAAATAAATCATCCAACACTCCCCTTTGATCACAGATCTGAAATAATAAGAAGACAAGTTTAATTTTCATCAATTTAAGAAAGTATAATTCTGGGATGAATAGATTCAGCCCAGTAGTTTACATCCTGTATAAGTATTGGTTATTATGATGCCTTTGATCAGGGTTGTCAGATAAAAGACAGTACACATACTTAAATTTGAATTCCCAACAAACGATGAATAATGTTTGAGTATAAGCATAACTAATACATAGGTGGGATATGTACTAAAAAATTACTTGCTGATCTGGGTGCAGTGGCCTGTGCTTATAGTCCTAGCTACTTGGGAGGAGCATTTGAGTCCAAGAGCTCATGTTCAGTCTGCAACCTGGGCAATATAGTGAGACCCTGTCTCTTAAAAAATTTTACGTAATAATAGTAAATACTTAAATTTCAATTAACTAGAAATTGTACATTTTTGCTTACTAACTCCCAAAATCCTACTTTTGTGTGATCAATAAAGTGATTGCTTTTATTGAATACATTTGTTTGTATGCTGGAATGGACCTAATGAATCATGAGATCAGAAATCTTCCACCTGAAATAGGTAAAATAAAGGCTTCAGAGTCACATTTGTGGTAAATCAATACTGTGACTTCAGCTATATTTAGTGTCAGCAGTGTAATTCTAAGCCAACTAATTAAAGTCCAAAATAAGTTGTTGCAATTTGCAAATAAGACTTTTTCCTGGATTTGATGGGTTAGCATTCATTTGGCACTTCCCTGTTGACCAAAGTAGGGTGATAGGTGAGAGAGATAGTGGATTCATTAAAGCGGTTACACCTGTTAGCACTCAGATGTGAATTTGCTTTGTAATCAATTTTATCAAAGTTAGTGTTCCCAGCATCATTATGAAGGTTGCAATGAAGGTTTAAATTAACCCGTACTATAATGCCAGCCACTGTGTGGGTCCTTCTTATCATTAATTTCATTCAATTGAATTGAGAAATTGAGAAATTTCAACATGTGGCCAGAACTGTTTCTGACTTTCAGTGTATTAAAGGACTCTTCTCAAATATCTCAATCCCAGACATTTTATTTTGTTATTTTTTGATAGAAAATCATTTCCTTTTCAAATAGAATTTAGTGCTCTTTTCCTGAACTGAATCTAATGAAGGCCCCACTTCTCCATTTGCATTGCTATCTCTGGGAGTAACAGGAGTATTTTCAAATATTTAACACCTGCACCCCAATCTTTCATCTTCAAAAATCTTATTTTTACTTAAGAGTAGAGTTTATGACCAAGAACAACAGTTTACAGTGTTCACATGATTAAACAAAAACATTCATGGAATTCAAGTGGTTCCATCTGAACTAGACAGTTTAGACTGATGCAGTGTGGAAAGGATGTGGAATCACAGAAGAATTAACGTGAAGTATATGATTTTGGCACTGGAACGGCCCTATGAATACCATCAATTTGAGATTTTTAAAAAATATCTAAATGTGTTTACACAGCTGGATACTCGGTTTCAGCTTGATCTCTTTTCTTCATGTTTCCAGGTTATTTACAAATGTGCTTCCCTCTGCTTTTTCCTTTATGCATTTTATTTTCCAAGTTTGGATTTTACAAACTCAGATAGCAACATAATATTGTAAAACACTTTTCTGAGAGTTTTGTGTGCTGCCATATTATCAGTTTTAGGAGAAAAAGAGGCATCCGAAATGTAACCTTTTGAAAAATATAATAATCTTATAGCTTTATCTAATCAAAGAAACTCAGAATTAAATTTATAAAACACATTTCTACGTGAATGAGTAACTTTTTTGCAATCTTAGGTTAACGGTGACAACATTCAAATTTTAGCAATATTCTGAAATACAAACGCTATTTAATATTTATATTTGGCTCTTTGTATATCCTTGGTTTTTGTCAGAATTTTTTAAACTTAATCTAAAGTCAGTGCAATGTAAGGGATGGAGAATGTGACGTGAATTTTAAAGACCTCTGTCCTTGTCTCAGGCCCAGTTGCTGGCTGTTTGATTTAGAGAAGTTATTTAACCTCTGCATGCCCCAGATTTCTCTCTTGTGAAATGGAGAGTTATTTTTCAACTGCCTTCTTCATTTAGTATCAGGAGGCCTAATGAGATAATGTGCCAGAATTGTTATCCTGAATCATCTTTTTTGGGAGAATGTAAGCTCACAGGCACAAAGGCCAATCCACACAAGCTGGATAGAGGCCTTTCTCCTCCACACAGTTATATGTAAGATGAGGGACCTTGCTGAGAATATTCTTGGCCACAAAATCCACAAAGGCATATATATATATTAATATATCCAGGACAGGGAAGGGCAAAAGCCTTGGGAAATCCCAGAAGGGAAAGTGGTAAAGAATAGGGAAAGAAAAATTGATTAGAAATATTCAAAGAGCTGTATTAAAATATCTTACTTATTAGCTATAGTAATTTGTGTTTCGTTCACTAAAGAATTTATTAGAACATTACCTGGCACATAGCAGAAACTCAAATATTTTTTGGATGAATGAATTAGTATGAGTTTCTTTCTCCTGACGCACTAGAACTCTTCCTATAATAGACAATGTTAGCTATGTCACCTTTAAGGGCCTTTTTTTTCTTTATGCTTGAGAGAACTCTTAGCAGGCAGTAGTATTTAGATGCAGTATTTATGTTACATACACCACAATTTTTGGTACAATTGTCTTCCTATTTTTTTCAGTGTTTGTCTTTTCTAATACATTTCATATCTACCTATTGATTGAGATGGTTTCTCTATAGCATTGCCTTACTACATTCTTTAGGAGATTGTCCCACTCATATAGAGCATGAAATTCTGCCTTACCAAACAAATCTCTTAACAGGCAGGCAAAGAGAATACCCTGCAGCCAAAGTGGGATCTATCTTTCCCTTTGGCTGAGAATAAATCTGCCTGAAAAGATGACTGCGGATAGAGCTGGAGAGAATGTCTCTCTTTTGGCCCCAGGGAAAACATGTATTCCCTGGCACAAAGAGAAAGATCAAACCGCCTCATTTTTCCTCTATACTGGTGGTTCCCAATCTGTTCTGGCTTGAAGCCCACCAGGATCTCCTCTTGGTGCAATGTACTTTTAATAGAATTCCCATGGCAGCTGCTGCTCTAACTTTTAAAAAAGTCCTCTCTCCTTCTAAAGAAAACTTTAGTTAATAAATGTGCAAACTTGCTTTTGCTTAAACCCATGTGTCTGGCCTGTGGTCACTTCATCTTTTCCAGATGATAGCCATTTCAGTGACTTCACTGCCTTCTGTGTGCCCATGCCCCCTACCATCCATCTCCATGCTCTATCATGAAATGTAACTCTACTTCTCTCTGCCAATTTTGCAAGTTCATTTTTCCTTAAGATTTGTATATGGCATGTCTGGCAGCCAATAAAGGACAGAATAACAAATCATGGGTCAAAGACTTCTGTTTCTGGCATTACAGAGGAGCAGATATTCAGAGAAAACCTTCTCAGTATCGAACGCCTGAAAAATTCCAGATTAAATATTAAATTTTATTAAAAGCATGGCTGAACCAGCAGTAAAGGAAATAGTCGGTGGCCAGGAAAGTTCAAATCCAGATGTGTAAGCAAGTGCTGGATCTGGTACGTGCTTGAGGGCAACTCCAATCTCTGACAGTCTAGAGCCTGAGTTGTAACAATTAATATATATTAGTCGAGGACAGGACACAAAGCTGAGACCAAAGTCGAGAGAAAGAGAGGAGACCGATCTTGCATAAAATTTGGACACCAAAGAATGATAGCATATATGTTTTAAGGAACAAAAATTCTTCATATAGCAGAAAGCCTATGAATGCTTATTTATCTGAACCTTGACTGTTGGTGGAAATTGGGGAGAAAAAGGCCTTCTTTGAAGATTCTTAACAACAAATTTGCGTCCATACAGATTTGCAGGTAGAATTTACATTGTTTATGTGACTTCCACCTACCTACACCCTCAAAAAGTTGAAAATTTAGCTTTCAAGTCGTTCTAGGTTGATATTAGACATTTGCCAGCAGATACACACTGGATGTTGACAATCAGAACTGTAGAGCACAACGCTCGGTGTCCATCCCATTGTTCCAGGCCTTGAGGAAGGACTGGAGGGTCTCAGGGGAGAGACCAGGTGGTTATGGACCAACAGGCCTAATCTAGCAATTAATTGAGCATTCTAATGGTCACAGGAACAAAAAGTTGAAGGAAATGCTGAAAAATAAAAATAAATAATTACGAGCCTTTTGTATGTGACAAACTGCAGACAGACTATGCATGTGACGGATTTTCATTACGCAAAAGGAATCAGTTCCACATGCAACAAGACACTCGAAATCAGCTGGCAGTAAATTTGGAAAATAAATGTGAACCTCTTTATCTGAACACATTTATAAAATGAGACTGACAAAATGGAGAACAGGTATAAAGAACTAAAGTAGAAAAGACCTAAATCATTTATCAACAAAAAGTTTGGAAAAAAATGAAACTTTTAGAGAAATTTAAATCTATACACTAAGCCTCTTAACACATCAATGGAAGAATTTTTATCTGTGAAAAGTCATTCTAAATCTCTTATTTGGAATATAAATTCTCACCTTGAGTTCATTCTAGAATGCAGGTGTAGTTCAAAAGCAGAGTACGGACCAGAGGGAAGAGTGCTCTGAGACTGAGTTTCACTCTCACTGTAAAATGAGAATAATATTGATCTCCTGAGGTTGTTGTGATGATTAAACGAGAATGTTTGTAAAGAACTTAGCACTACCTTGGCATATAGTAGATGCTCAATAACTGGAGTTGACTGTTACTAATATTTTCATCACCTTCATTAGGATCTCAACTCACTTTACCCCAAGACCTGGGACACGGGTAATTTTGCCTAAGTTCTAAGAGTGGAAACTGTAATGAAAACAGAGATTTCTCTCTTTTCTAAAGAAAATTAGCATAGTTTAGTGTCGACAGTAGTAATGCCTATGTGCCAACAGGTTACAGTACCATGAAGTGGGAATAGTATCAAATCAGGAAAAGAATGGTTAGGATGCCCTGGCACCCAAGCGATTGCAGGAGTCTCTAGAGATGGCATCAAATATTGACTTGCTTATGGAGAGAATTATCCCTTTTTAGGTTTTTTTTTTCTTTTTTAGTTTCTGACTAATATAAGGAACAAGTTTCATGGGTGCTAAGACCTCTTCCATTTTAACAGCTCTCCAACACTTACTAATCTCTCTTTTAACAAAGAGGAGCAAAACTCAGGTCTAGATTACTTACAGTTAAACATCTCTACCTAAAATTTAATAACATGGTTTGTTTTCATAATATTCATTCTCTTTTATTATTTTTTATTGATACTTAACAATTGTACATATTTATGGGGTACATGTTATATATTGATATATGCATACAATGTGTAATAATCAAATCAGGGATTTAGGATATCCATCACCTCAAATATTTATCACTTCTTTGTGTTGGCAACAATTCAACTCTTCTCTTCCAGCTGTTTTGTAATGTTCAATAAATTGTTATTAACTATAGTCACCCCATGTGCTATCAAACACTAATACATATTCCTTCTAACTGTATATTTGTATATATTAACCAACCTACCTTTATCACCCCCACCCCCACTTTTCCCAACCTCTGGTAACCACCATCCTGCTCTCTACCTCCATGAGATCAACTTTTTTAGTTTCTGCATATGAGTAAAAGATGTGATACATCTCTTTCTATGCCTGGCTTATTTCACTTAACATATGACCTCCAGTTCCATCCATGTTGCTGCAAATTACAGAATTTCCTTCCTTTTTATAGCAAAATAGTATTTCATTGTGTATATATACTACATTTTCTTTATCTATTCATCCATTGATGGACACTTAGGTTGATTCCGTATCTTGGTTATTTTAATAACCAAGGACAAAAAGACAGGAATAGTCTTGAAAAGTTGCCTTTTGTGGAGGAGATTTTCATGTGTAGAGAAAAATCTACATCAGTGAAATAAACAACCAAGCTTTCTCTGAGGCCCTCCTCCTTATCCAGATATAGGAAAGATTAACTCAACCACATGCTACCATCTATTTTTTCTGAGAGCTGTTACCTGTCAAGTTTCATCTACCTAACAAGACCACCTTTGCCCCATGCTTTCTTTCTCTTTCCCTCCTGTAACCTGTCTTGCCATGCTCCAAGACCCTATTCTTTATATAACCTCAAGATAGCATAAAAGGATCAACTGAAACTACCCTTTATAAAATTAATAAAGGGCCACAAAGTGGGAACTATGGTGGGAGCCTGAACTCCACGAAGGTATAGGCATAGTTATTAATAAAATATCTATATATAGCTGGCCATTGTTCCTTAGCTTGCTGTATGGCAATAAGATTTGTAGTATTCTTAATTGCTCCTATAGATAAAATCACCATTGTGAAATCTAAGACTGATCTTTAAGATATTTTCCAGACTCTGCATTCTGGTGGACCAACTGGCACCACCAGAGCAGGGACCATACTGACTCAGCACAGGAAGATAATTTCTGCTATCCAACCTTGTGAGTTCATCCCCAGCCAATCATCAGACCCAATTCCCAAGCCCAAGTCTACCAAACTATCTTTAAAAACCCTACCCAAAAATTTTCACGGAGATGAGATTTGAGAAATTTCTCCTGTCTCCTTGCTCCATGCCCTGATATATTAAACTTTTTCTCTGCTGCAACCCTACTATGTCAGTGTATTAACTTCCTCTTGAGCAAGAGACAATGAACCTGGTTGGGTAGTAACACAACCATCTGTCCCTTTACTTGAGTATTCATATTTGTATGACTCTCGTGCATGCATGTGCACGTTAATAAATTTTGTATGCCTTTCTCCTACTAATCTGCCTTTTGTCAGGTGATTTTCAGTGAACTCTGAGAGAGTGAAGGGGAGGTTTATCCTTGGCCCCTACATAGTGATAAGAAGCTTGATTTCAAAATATATACATGTACATAAATATGTGAGTGTATGTAAAAAGAATATTAGGTGAATCATTGTTCAGCTTGAGATTAGTTATATGTTCTTGGTAAAGTTGCTTAAATTTTCAAAGCCCTACTTTCACATTTATAATATGGAGTGGTAATTGTACTTACCTCCTAGGGCTTTAAAAGGATTAATCAAATACTGTATGCGAAGTGTTTAACAGAATGTTTAGCACATAGTATTATAGGCTCAATAAATATTTGCTGTGAATATAGAGAATACCAATTTTTGAGTAAATGTGGTTCATTATTCTATGGAACCAATTTCCATATTTAACAGTTTGGTTATCCAAATCATCTTTTATTAAAAAGAGGGTGAAGCAATACTTTTATTAAATAAACAATACACAGCACATACATACAGAGTTCTCAGTTATTTCACTCCATCTATAACTGATAGATTAACTTTATAAATAATGACCAGGTATTCAACATATCTGAAAAGAGGATCATATAGCTTCATGTGATTGATTGAGAACTAAGCTAACACTAAGTATCCCAAAAACCATACAATATGCTTCTGGGGTTCACAGAAGTTGAAAAAGGCAAAAAGAGAGAGGGATTTAAACACTGAAGATAAAGGAAGACAGTCAATAAAGGAAATGTTACCAAGGAATTTATTTGAGAGTGTTAAACAACTTAGGGTCTTTGGTTTGCAAGCAACAGAAATTGGCTTTGACTAACATTAGCAAGTTTAAACTTCTTGAAAAGTAACTGGGAAAGGCTAAAGAGTCAGGCTTGGAAATGGGCAAGAACAAATGTGGCTTAGGAGGTCATGAGGTGGGAGTAGCATCAAATCAGGATAAGGCTGCTTACTTAGCATGTTAGTATTTCAAAAGAAAAGACCTCTAACTATTTTCAATATGCTTTTCATTCTGTCAAAAATTTCATATTTTAGAAAGACAGAATCCTTTTACTCTACCTAATGACAGACATCTCTTCCCTGATCAAGAAACACTAAAAACCTTATCATATTAGAACCCCATTAGCATGAACCACAAGAAGAACCTCATTGTAATGTACTCAACAGGGAAAAAATAACTCAAATAAGGGAAATCAAGGGCCTGATGGGATGGAAAAACGGATGCTGAATAGCTAAAGAAAACACATAGCCACTGCAAGAAGGATGTGGTCCAGGCCAAAAGCTTTTCACCAAGACTACCTTCTAATAGCCACAGTTCTTGGCTTATACTTAATCTCAAAATTCAAACCAAAAGACCACAGTGATGTGGAGAAAGAACAGCTCTCCCACCTTTACTGGACATCTCTAATTTGCCTCGCAAGGTCCACCTCTACCTTTCTCTGCCCTGATCTTTGCCACAGGAGATTGCATCGATAGACTCCTTGCCCTCTGGAATCCAACCAGGTTTGACCAACAGCAGGATATTGGAGGTTGGGGAAGTCAGAAAAGTCAGAGTATTTATCCTGCTAGGTCACATGTGAGTTGATGGCATCCCTCCATCAACATTCATAGCTCCTGGAAGACAGCCCATAAGTACTTTCTCCAGGTTCCAGTAAGTGTTCTCCCCTAACCCCTTCAGACCCAGGCCTGATAATGGCCCCCACTGTTGCTAGCCCAGAAGTCCCTACACTATCCCTTGTTCCCGTAAACCTTCCTACACCTTTGAAAATAGTTCCTTTTTCAAAGCCTCAATTGCAAGTTTGAGAGTTTTGTAGGAGCCAGACTGATATACCTTTCCTCTGATGTATTTTTATGCAGTCTAAGATACACCTTGAAGTCTTACATAATGAGGAGAGTGGTTGACCCTCATTCCAAACAGAATCCTTTCCCTTGCTTATTGATATCTAAAATAATTATAATAGAAGGGTGAAAACATTTTATTCTGTAAAATTTTAAAAAATTTAACACTGTATTGACTTGATTCATACTTCACCTCTGTCTACAATTATGATACAAAGAAGCTTACAGAAAAATATAAAATTATAAGTTGATAACTTGAAAATAGAAAATCAAGAATAATTACACCATAAATGTGGCAACTATGTGGGTTAATCTGTGTGTGGAGTTAGGGTTAAATTTTTTGACAGTCAAAGCAAAAACATCTTACTAAAGTAACAGTTATGCATATTAAAAAGCAAAAAAAATTAAAGTGAAAATGATTAATGATAATACACTGTGGTTGAACTCCATTGACATTAAAGATATAAATAGCAGGCAAATTTCAACATACTGAAGTCTGCTCTTTCCCTATTTAAATGGATTTAAACATGGTGGCAGGAAAGGAAGAAATGAAGAAGGACATATGAACATTCTATTGGAAGAATGCCTACCAAAGGGGCAATAGCCCAACATAAAGAGAGGTAGAGAGAAATAAGACAAACTTCAGAGAATTTGATGAGGGTCCATCTTTCCATTTGACTAGATGGAATTAGCTAGAAAACTGCACAGAAATGTACCACAATTTTCTATGGTTCTACTACTGCATACATGGATCTTCTATGAAGATTGGGATTCTGGAGGGGTGGGGGTGCAGTTAGATTTTTGTTGGTTTTTTTTGTTGTTGTTATTGTTGTTTTATTTTCTCAAACATTCAAATTCACTACAAGGAACCTTTATGTTGGTAAGATTTCTTATATAAATTGTCACCGCAGGCAATTTTATGTGATTTTTAAATAAGTTTTTTATTCAAATTTCAATAACTGTACTAAATGCTGCTGATTAGACAGACCAATTCTCCTAATCACTCAAATGACAGGTGACAGGGAAGGCAAGAAATCATACTGAGAGTGCTCAGTGACAGGGGTCAGGAGATAGCAGATCCACCCCTAATGCATGTGAGGAGGCCCACATGCCTTAGGCCTCAATATTCAAAGTTACAAATCAAGCTACACAAGTTGACAAACAAAATGTGGGTTTCTTTTCTTAACTTCTTACCAACTCACAGAAGTGACTCAAACTTAGAATGATTGTATTCTAAGGAGTTCCACACCCAAACATGAAGGTGCTGGTTGAAACGATTTCTACCCCAGCCCCTAGCTTTCTCTCTCCTTCTCACCACCCTAACTCTATCCCTAACTGCAAAGGGCCTCATGGATATACATGCTGTTATGGTCTGAAAGTTTGTGTCCTTTCCAAAATTTATATGCTAAAGCCTTATAACCCAGTGAGGTTGTATTTGGAGTAAGGAAGTAATTAATGTTAAGTGAGGTCATAAGCATGGGACCCTGATCCAATAGGATTAATGTCCTTATAAGAGGAGATACAAGCAAGCTTATTCTATCCCCATCTCTGAGCAAGCATCAAGTAAAGGCCAGCAGTTGTCTGCAAGCCAGGAAAAGTGGTCTCAACAGAAACCCAATTATCCAGACTTGGATCTTGGACTTCCAGCCTCCAGAACTATGAGAAAATAAATTTCTGTTTTTCAATCCACCCAGTGGCTTATATATTTTGTCATGGCAGCCAAAGCAGATTAAGATATATGTGCACACCCACCCCATGTTGCACATCCAAGCTCTGTCCACACTCTCTACAAACAACCACCCTTTGGTTGCCCCCATTACACATAGAGGTATGCACAGTGGTGACACAAAATGCCATCAAGAGGGCAGGTCTGGGCAGAAGCCTATGCAAGCCCTGAGTACTCAAATATGGTCTGGGAGGGCAGGCATCAACTATGGGTAGGCATGCACCCTGGACCCTCATGAATCCTCACCCTATAGAGAAGAGTATGACTAAAGAATGTTCAGAGGATCTCTCAAAAATGTGGAGCTAATTCTCATGCCCTTACATCCAGAGACTCAAATTTGATAGATCTGTGATGCCTCAGGTTATCAAATGTTTTCTGTTCAGGAGCCTCTGGTGATTATGATGAGAATGGCCCATTGGAAAACCCTGTTCTAAAGAGAAAATATTGTGCAGTGGTTAAATGCATGGCTAAATGTGGCTAAATGCATCTTAATCCAAAATGTCTGGGTTTGAATGTTGCGTCTATCCTACAGTAACCATGGACCTCTCTCTTAACATATTTATGCCTTATTTCCTCACTGTAGAAAAGATAAATACAAGTATCTAATTCATATGGGTTTTTTAAGAAATTAATAAGTGACTATATATAAAACATTTATAAATATGCCTGAGAGTACAAAAATTTTAAAAAGTAGTAAACATTCACTCTTGTTTGAAATAATCATGGAATTGACATACAAAGGAAAAAGAACAAATATATTTATCAAATCAATGAATCAATTTTTCCAACACTGGATAGGTAAAGATATTTAAACCACTGTGTGATGAATGCAAAGTTTTTTGACATATGTAAAATTTAAAATCTTTTTTGTGTTATTCCTATATTCATTATCTTTCTCCTTCATTAACTCTCGTAATTGAAACTTGGTTTGGAATATTAAATGAAATTGGGCTGCCAAGGGTATAAAATTGTTGACTCTACATAGTGTGAAAGTCACTCCATTTTTGCTATGTAAACTCCCAATACTAAAAGTGCAAAGTCCAAGTACACCTTGAAGGATTTCCCATCTCTAGGATTACCAAATTGTCCTGTGAAAGGATACTTCACTGCTTATTTCCAGCATACTAAATTCCTAATGACTTTCCCCCCATGGAAAAGACATGCTTATTCTTACAGACTAAGCAAATGCTTATTGAGAACACAGAACTAAAAAAGCATGCAGGCTAATGAAATAATATTTCAGCTCTCACATTTCCATGTGGCAGAACAGGAATAGAAAGAAATCCTACTAAAGCTGGTACTGACATTCCCAGATGTGCAGCCATTAACACATGCTAAAATAGGCTTTATAAAGAGTCTATGCATTTTTCTCCAAAGTAATATAAAATATTATTCTCTAAAGCAGCCCCATAATGCTCAGTTCTCCTTAACTCAAGAGTTATCAAAGCTGCAAGCAATATTCTGGAACATTGCCACTGTCATGAGTGGAACAGAAGGAAGTCAGTGTAAATCAGCATGGTATTTTTATTCCTTTTTGATTTTTTGAGTTCTTAACAGAACCATGAAATGTTGATTTAAGGTAGGATTAGCCCAAAGCAGTCTAGGCAACACTGAAGGATTTAGTCGAAAGCCTGTTTATCCATTATTGTTTACTGCCACCCAACATATCTTCTGGTGATGAGGATGGGACTCTGCCAAAAAGCTAGGTGAAAGCAAGCAGTATAAGTCCATTCTCAGCAGTACTGATAAAGTATTAAACACAGCCCCTGCCTGGACCAGGGGCACATGCTGGGCTTGAAATGACTCTTTAGGACGTATTGAAGAGTGTGATGTAATGGAACTTCTCAAAATGTCCTAAAATGAAGTCCAGACATTATCATAATAATTTACATCACCTAGAATCAGAAGCTATTGATTATTCACAGGAAAATGAGACCACAAGAATTGTCCCATAGAGCCTTAGGACCCTGCCATATTTACCATTTTACTCGTAAACGCTGAGTGCAAGATAAGTTTTCATTCCAACTGTAGCTTATCAACAACCTTTGAAGATACAAAAGCATGTTTTCTTAGAAGCTGTTGGACAACGTTTCTGAGCTCATCATTCACTCTTCAAGACTGCATTGAGTACATAAATAAGTATGTGTAAATGTGAAAATGTGGAAATTTGCCAGTAAGTTCACATTAGGCATTAAAACATATCTTACTTGTCATTGTACGCCCACTACTTACTGTAGTAGCTGGTCCATAATATGCCATTAATTAAATGCTGAGCTGAAATAGAATGCATTTCTACTCAATAATCAAAGAGTAGGCTTTGACTACATCTTTGGGGAAGCCACTGGCTCTTACCACTGGTCTTATTTTCTTCAAAACAGTTTTACTACAGGACATTGTCAATAGATTCCTCAAATGGAAAGTATGGGAGGAGTGTGCTAGACATACTACATTAAAGGTCCCCCCAAATTTGCCCCTTTTTGTGTCTCTGTCTTTTGTCACATAAAATTGTACCATCCCAGTTTCTGACGCAGGGCCTGCACATGTGACTTGCTTTGGCTAAATAAATGTTTGTTGTTGAATGCCACCAATTATTGTGAGTGTTTGTTATGCAGCTTATCTAACTGAAAGAGAAAACTAGTTTAGTCATTCCACATTTTGTCTGTGCACTAAGTCTTTTGGAAGATAAAAATGACCTTTTGTCTCTAAATCAGTAAAAGTAGAAATTTGGCATTTACTCTGCCCAAGTTATTCCTGGCTTCTATCTTTTTGGTAAATTTCTACATAATATGCATTATAATCTCCTTTTTCCTCCTTATTATTCAGTGTCATATTATTTTTTTTAAACCTCAAAATATCCACGTTGCTGCTAACAAAAAAAAAAAACACAGGCCCGCATCTTACAAAACCATGAACATGAAGTAAGACTTTGGTGTGGTTTGAATGTATCCACCAAAATCCATTGGAAAATTAATTCCCAATGAACAGTGTTGGGAGAAGGGACATACTGGGAGGTGTCTAGGTCATGAGGACTCCATGCTAATGAATGGATTAGTGCTACTATAAAAGGACCTGAGGGAGTGGGGTCACTCTCTTCTACTTTTCTGCCACGTGAGACACAGCATTTTCCCCTCTTGGTCTTTCCACCTCCTGCCATGTGAGGACATAGTGAGAAGACTCTAACCAGATGCTGGTAGATCAACGGATCTTAGACTTCCTAGTGTCCAAAACTCTGAGAAATAAATTTCTGTTCTTTATAAATTACCAAGTCTCTGGTATTTTGATCTAGCAGCACAAATTAACTGAGAAAAATATGCATGCTTTCCTTTCAGCTGTTTCTAGCTATTACTACAAGCATACAATACCATAATTCTTTTAGAATATATATTAATCATAAATCTTTTTAAGAATTTTTTTTCCCAAGCCAAGCAAAGATTTTTTGGCATATCACCAAATTGTGCAGAAATGTCTTCTGCTTGGTTCTTATAACAGACTCTGAACTCCTTGAAGGTGTAAGCCAAGCTTCATCTACCTATTTTTCCAAGTATTTAATAGATTAGGTACTTAATATTTGGCAAATGAATGGCTAGAATAAGTAAATACATTTTTATCTCTGGAGGCACTCCTAAAATAGTTTGTTTAATTGGCATGGGGAGGGTAAAATTAAAAGAGGCAAAGATTTGAAACCAGACCCATCTGTGGGAGATCAGGCATTTTGCCAATGTACTTTGCTCCAAGCCCTCCAGTTTCAACAAGACTGAATACTGTCACAACTTGCTTGTCAATCTGCATTTAGACAGGTTGGTGCACTACTATTTGTAACTCTGTTGGCTATTTTTTACGACAAATCTTAAACTTTATCAGGAATCACAGAAGTTCCTGCCTCTATAGTCAGACCAGATTTTAAGTTCTTTATTTATTCATTCATCCGTTCATCTGTTAATATGTTGAATTCCATTTGTATGTTCCACATGCTCTCCAAGAATGCTCAGTTAAGTACAGTCTTAGATCTTCAAATAATTTTAATCATGATAGTAAGTAAAATACCAAAGGACAGTGAAAAATTTTCTGTTATTCTTTAATTTGTCTTAAGTAGGAGTCATGAACTCTTTATAGAGACGTGCTTTCTCCTGAAATTTAAAGAATGATAGAGTTAATTCAGTTCCTCATTGGGTACTCATTGAATCTCGTGACATGTAAATAATACACTGAACAAAAAAGATAAGGTTGCTTCCCTCATGCAGCAAATCATCTAATAATAGACTAATAGAAAAAACTGCAATTATGGTGTATTCTATCAAATACAAGAATATTAGGAGATTACCAAAACCAATAAAAAGAAAAAAATGAGAAAGATGAAATGGATCTTGTTTTATTCATCTCTTTAGGATATAACTGATATTTTTCCTGAAACATAGTATAAATAAAATCTTATTAACTGAATAAGTGGAGGTCATAAAATCTGTATTACAAGGTACAAGTTTAATTGAACTAGATAGAGTATTATCAACTAACCCAGCTTAAAAATGCCCCTTACATAGTGACCTTAAAACAATACTACAATTATTAGGAGAATTTTCCTGAGAGCTCAGGCATTCAGAATGTAGCCTACAACTCAATAAAATGTACAGTCACTCTATGCATATGTGGGGACTGAATGGTAGAAGATATGTGAAATGATAATAATAGTCCAACTAAAAAACAAAAGCCACTTTAGGTATCTAAAAAAGGAAGAAATTAATAGAGGGGACTGAATATATTGGTAATTGAAGAGCAAAACAGCTAAATGGGAGACTGTGAGGCCACCTGGTTGGGTTAGTAACAGCAGGAAGCTTCAACCACTTGGAGGGATGGAGAGAATAAGAGAGTGGAAGCCGCCTGCCAGAAGCTGGAAACAATTCAGGCATACCTGGTGGGAGGGAAATGGGATTTCACTGGAAAGTTCTCTACCCAGAGCTGGAGCCACAGAGGAGAAGTATAACTGCTGGAGACAGTACCTGAAGCACAGAGAGACAGAGAAGGGGGAAAATACCCTGGTTCAGAGGTGTGCTCAGTAGTGTAATCAGGCTCTCTCTCTGGAAAAAAGAAATCCCCAATTTGTAATATTTGCCAGTTTCCATGGTGTAAATACTTCAAACATGGTTGATTCTAAACTACCAAGATTTTACAACCCACTTGAAAGGTTACTGATTATTTAACAATCTGCTCGTATTAACCAGTATAAACTGGCTCTAACACTCTGCAAGTTCTTCCAGGTATCTACTGGGAGTCCTGGAATTGACCTTATATGGATACCAGGAACAGCTATAATAATAATAATGGTAATAGAAAAAGTTTAAATAATAACATATACAGTTCTTACTATGAGCCAAACATCATGATCATCACTGGAAAAGTTAAAATAATAACATATGGAGTGTTTACCATGAGCCAGGCATTAATTTACATGTTGTAGCAGATAGTTTCCAAAGAGGGCTTTCATCAATACCTTCATATTTTGCATACATGTGCCATTTCTCAAATGAATAGGTGGATATTTTTTCATCTCCCCTTAAATTTAGGCTGGCATAGTTACTTGTTTTGGTTAAAAGAATACAACAGAAGTGAAGCTACATTAGTTCTAGACTTAGCCTGGATGGCGACTTTCCCCTCTTGAAAGCCAGATGCTATACGTAGGAAGTCCAACTACCATGAGACCACCATGCTGTGAGGAAGTGTAAGCTTGCCATGTAAAGAGACCACATGGACACAGACAGAGACAGAGAGAGAGAGAGAGAGATGCTCAGCTTAGTCAGCCCCTAGCAATCCCTGCTGAGACTCCAGACATGTGAGTGACAAAGCCATCTTGGACAATTCATTCACAGCAGAACTGCTCAGCTGAACCCAACTCAGACACAGGATTGTAAGAAACAATAAATTGCTCTTGTTTTAAGCCACTAACTTTGGTGGTCACTCTATTGGGCATAGGAAATTGGGAACACAGGTATTTACATAATTTAATTCACACAGCAACCCCATGAACAATTATTCTTATTGCACAGATAAGAAACTGAGGCACTGAAATGATAAGGTAGCAAATGGCAGAGTAAGAATTTGAATCAAGCCAGTCTGGCTCCAGAGTCCTTACTCTTACCCTCTATATGCAATTGATGTCAATAAAGCATTCACGTGATTTGGCCAAAGCAGTCACAGAGATTCTAATGTTACGTTCCAAGGTGAACCACTCACACTTTAATCTTCATGAATGTTGCCTCTGGAATTGTGCAATTTTCTACTCTGCATGTGCTCAGCACAGAAATATTTCTAAGTTTTCTGGCTGTGAGATTCACTGGAAATATACAAATAAAAATAAAATTTAAAGGTACACTTTGCTCTAGAGTCACCTAGTATCAGCATTTTGGCTGTGTCAATAAGAATTCGTCAGTGTTCAGAAAGTGTAGGAAGCAGTGATTTTTTTTCTGACCAAAGCAACTTCTAAAGTGGAGCCCACTTTTATGCACAAGGAAAAATACTTAGATATTATAGCTACAGAAGCTGTTTAAGGATATTACATATGTACCATCAGGATTCCTTTGATTTATGCACTGTAGGAAGCGCTTTTGATATTTAACTCAATCTTGCGTTATTCTTTACACCAAAAGAGTGGAAAAGTAAGTACCATAAAGTACTTCCTATGAGGGTACAAAACCATCCTGTTACTGTCACAGTATGGCAAGGAAATACACTGCCTAAGTTGAGACATGATTCATCATATCTCCAGCCTTTTTAAAGTAAAACTTGTTTCCGATTGCTATTTATGCCTACACTGACCATTCCTTCAGGATTTCTCTTTAAACGTTCAATAGTTGGTGTCATGTATGACTGACCTCCAAAAAAGTCTCAAAATTTGTGTAAGTAGAATTATTCCTCCTCTTCATTCATTTATTCTAAAACACAAAGAAATTTTGTCTGAAATCAAAGCAGTCATGGATTCACTTTGGACAAGTGTTCATCTTCAAACAGCTAGGATCTAAATACAAGCACTACTATTGATTTTGTTTTTAATAGCCATCATTTTCCCCCAACTTCCCCTGGGAAAGGATTTGAAAGGAGTTGAAGCTTTCCACTTACATTAGTTTGAACAATTCAAGTCAGCTCTGTTTTTATGTCTTGGAGCTATTTTGGGGATTATTTTCATGCTACCCTAAAATGCTTACTATTAAAACAATGGGTTAGTTTTATTTTTTACATTATCATAGACATACTATGTTTAATAAATATTTATTTATATTTCCAACTTAGAGAAATCTCAGCACATAAAAGAAAAAAAAAAGCTAGGTATACAAAGACTCTTCTGAAGTATTAGTTTGGTAAAAGTTGAATACTACAGGATCTGAATGCCCCATGCGTGACTAACAGGTACAATACAACTCCATAATAGATACTGGGAAAGCTAAGCAAAAAGAACTTTCTGGAAATGTAAGAGCTAGAGGTTTGTTGCAATATTGTTATATTGCAATTACTTGTAAATCTAGTAATTTAAAGTAATCAGAAGATTATTTGTTAACATTTGCTTTAGAGTCTTAAAAGCCAATCCTCTGAGACTAATTTTTGGAAGAGAACTTAAAAATTTAGCTGTTCTTTGTCACAATGCTAACCTGTCTATTTTCTGTTTTAAATGCATTTTTTCTACCCAGTGAACCACTATAGTCTCCAAATTGCACATCAAGTGCTCAGAATAGGCCTTTGTTGGACAGATGTGTGCGTACGTGTGTGCTTGGATTTGTTAGGTAATGTTTGGCAGTGCTTATTTACTTTCTCTCCTCTAGGAATCCTTCAATTCTGGATGTTCTGATCCAAGCTTTGCCAGCAATTTTCTATGAAACCCTTAACATGTAGTTTAATGTGCTTACATCTTAGTTACCTTATTTGAAAAAAGGAAAAATATTAATGTAGATTGCATTGTTAATTACAGAAATTATCCAAATAAATTATTTTCTAGCAATCTGAGAAACACAAACCAAGTTAGTTTCACTTAGAGTATTTGTGTGACTGTGAGAACACTTAACTCTCAAGAAAACTAAGTTCTGATTTAGTCAACTGGTACAACTTGTAAAATGTTTCATTCCATAATATAGCTTATATACCTAAAACATTAGAGCAATGACCAAATAGATAAATTATTATTACTAAGAGTATGTTACTGAGAGTAACACATGACAAATGTAACTATCAAAATTCTTTATCCATCCATGGCATTTTATTTTCATTTAAATTATGTATATTTGCACTGCTTCACTTGAAGTATTTTTTCTATTGTTCTATATTTTTTTCTCATAAAAGAATCACATTTGCTTGCACTTGCAATTACTATTGGAGTTATTCTGAAATTTCATACTAAACATGTGCAGATAATATTATAGTCCCCATGATTGTCTGAATTAAAACAGGTTTTCTGCTATATGACACCTCACAAATCTCTACTGCAAAGAAACTCCTACAAGTATAACAAGAAAAATCAGGTAAAATGTTGTTTAGATCAATAGCTTTACCATTATTCTCATTGTACATTTCTTTTTTAGAAGAGAATTTTTAATATGCTTAATTACACATTCACATTTTTCTCACGTTTTCTTTTTTTAAAAATGTTTGCGTGTGTTCTCTAAAAGAGAACTATTCACAATGCCAAACAGTAATTAAACTTTAGATACTTATATAAACACATAAAGTTGAGAATTATTTTCCTAGAACTCATGAAGTCTCAGCAGGATTTGCTCTATTATTCTGGTGTTAATGAATAAGTAGCGGCAATAAGATCAAGAAAAACTTAAAATGTGCTTGTTGAAGTAAGTTTGTGTTTGAAAAGTCCAAATTGTTCCTTTTAAAAAGCTAACTTCTAATTTGTATAGAAATCAGTACAATCCCAGAGGCTATGTGAAAATCCCCTCAGTGTTTTCTGAGAAAGAGATTTAAGCATAACAATTATTGCATTGTTTGTGGTTATGGTGCATTAACCTCTCCTTTATGTAACCTTAGGCAAAGATAGAAATTAGGCATAGCAGAGATTTTAATGTTTCCTTCCTTTCTTACCTAACATCTTTACCTTGATAACTTTATAGTATGAGAGCTACAGGATTTTTTTAAAAGTAGAGAAAAAGGGTAACATTAAACATATTTAAAAAACCCTTCAGTACGGGTAACGCTTAATCAGAACGATGTCAAATTACAACAGCAACCAATGAGAATGGGTCCTATCTGTTAACAACTCAAGCAAACCAGCTGAAGATCAGCCTTGACACAGGTTCATAGTGTCAAAGAAATTTCTAGAAACCCCAAAATTTCAGTTCTCTATTTCTTATGTTTTTGCCTATATATGCATTCCTGATTTCTAGTGCTTAAAGAACTAGATGAAACATACATACATAGACTTAAAAGCATCAAAAAGGCAACAAGACAATAAAGAATTGCTAGGCCACTTTAAAGGGAAGATAAATTGAGGACTAGGGGAAGAAATCGCATATTGAATCTGTTTTTGTCCTAAAGGATTCGTTGATTCAGGGAAATTACAATATTTGTTTTGTCAGCTTCACAAGTAAGGAACGATAGAAATCAAAGCTTGACACGTACAAGGTGGGAAGCCGAACAGGAAACTCAGCCAAATAGACTGTTCTCTTAAGATGAGGGGGAACCAGAAATAGTATATTCTATGTGGATTCACATTCAGATTTTAATGTCCTCTACTGTCCAGAGAAATTTCAAACCTTGAAAATGAATTAGATTAGCATTTGAAGTAGTAGCCACAGTTTGCTAGCAGAAACATTAGGAACATTGCTAGAAATTGACCATGGACTGACTCATAAAACAAGCATCGACAAATATCAAAGAATTGAAAATCATATAGACTATGTTCTCTGGCTATAGTTCAATTAAGCTACATATTGACTAACAACAATAAATTAAGTATTTTTTAAATTAAAAAAGTAGCAGAAAATCCTAATAAATTTAGAAATTAAGAAATAAACTTTTAAATAACCCAGTGGGTAGAGAGGAAATTATAATGTAAATTAAAAAAAAAATTAAACCCCCAAAATAATAAAAATACCATATATCAAAACTTGTGGGATCTAGGCAAAGCAGTATTTAGAAGACCATATATTGTCTAAAATGCATATATCAGAGAAGTTTAAAATTGCTAAGAATCATCTCAAATAGTCAGGGAAGAAAAGAACATCAGAGAAAAACTAAAGACAATAGAAAGAATTAAAAATGAGAAAAATCACTGAAATAGAAAACAGTCTTACAGTGGAAAGAACCAACAAAGACAATTCCACAGATAAAATCAACACATTAAACTAAGCATAGGATATCATGCACTGCTTTCAGCCAAAAAATTAAAAGTTTTTTTAAAGAATTTTTTTAAATGTTAACTTAAACTTGACTTAAAAAAAAGCTTGTATAGTCTTATAAGTATTAAAGTAACTGAATTAGTAATGTAAAAGCTTCCCATGCTGAAAACTATAGGACTTGACTCCGCATTTTTTATTTGGCACAATGAAATTCACTATCTTTAAATCTCTCACTTTCCCTGATGTTTTGCTAACTCCAGGTAATGTAGGACGCATTATCTTAGATGATATACTCTGTATCCCTCTTTTCTCACATCCAATAAATGCCTAAACTCTGGTATGTCTAGCCTTTAAAATAATCCTTAAATCTTTCCACTTCTCTTCTTCCTAACAGATAACTGCTGTTAACCTCATTCAGGCTGCCACCATCTCCTCTCTCTCAGATTGCTGCAAAGATTCCTATGTGGTCTCTCTGTCCCCTCTGTTGTCCGTTCTTGATCAGGGTGATATTCATATAACCAGAGTGATATCTCTAAAATGAAAATCTTATCATGTCTCTTCCCCGGTTTTCAAAGAAAAGAAAAGCAGAAAGAAGAATTTTAAAAAAGCTTGTTGTCTTCCCATTTCCCATGGGATATAAAACATCTTTAACCTGATTTTCAAAGGGTTAGGGACACTCTTCACCTCATTCATCTCTCCACCTTCATCTCTCCCAATTATCCTCCTTAAACTCTAATTTCTAACCATCAAAATATTTAAATTTATCTTAGTATATCATAATTTCATTTGCCTCTGAGTACTTGTATTTTCTGCTGTCTCTGACTGCAGCTCTCTTCTCCCATTCACTCTTTTTCGCTTGCCCAATACTTATATTTTAAAACTAAGTTTAGACTTGGCTTCCTATGAGAACCCTTCCTTCACCTTCTAAGCTGGGTTAGGTGTCTTTCCTATGTGTTCTCATGACCTGTTCTAACTTTTATTGCAGCACTTGATAGAATGTGTTAAAAATATTTTCTTGCAGTCTATATTTCCCCACTTGATGCACTCTCAAAACTGTCAAGATTGTGACTAATTGATACTGTAATCCCACTGCCTCATCATATATAAAAAGATTGGATAAAAATAAAAATCTAGCTAAATTATATTTGACAAAAAATGTTCAAAACTTTCAATAAAAAGTAAACACTCTCAGATTGGTTTTTCAAACGTAAAATTCTTGTTGAGTAAATTCACTGAATCTGTATTCTGCCATTTCAAATCTAATATTGATCCTGTCTAATAAATTATCAAATAATATCTAACACATTTTTATAATAATTGAAACTACTGCATCATGACCAAGTAAATTTTATTATACTAATGCAAAAATACTTCAGTATTATAAAATCAAGTGATATAATTTGTTGCATCAAAAATTAAAGTACAGCCAAATAATAATATATAGGAAATTAAATATAATGAGGACTACTAAAAACCAAGAACAGTACTCTGAATAGTGAAATATCAAAGGCATTTTTTGTTTTCTCTCTCATCAGTAGTTAGTTATTTTGAATGTTCTAGCAAATACACTAAGAAAAGGATCATCACAAATACTGCAAAAGAACAAGTAAAGTTGTATTTTTGCTGATAGCGTGATTGTCCTATGTAAAACCTTCAAGACTCCAGTTAACACACAAAACAAACAAGTCCTCTGAGAATTAACAAGAGAAGATAGTAAGGTAGCTGCAGAGCAGGCTATCATATACTATACAAAAACTGTCAATAGTTTTTTGCTATGTGAACAATAAACATAGATATAAAAATAAGAATTAAGAAAGATATTTATTAACTACAGTAAAAACCATACAATATTTAGGATTATGCTTATTGAGAAATATGGAACCTATATGAAAAAAACTATGAAATTTTTTATAAGATTTTTAGTCTAAATTATTAACTTAAAATATCCTCTATAGAGGACATAATAGCAAAAGCTGAACCCATGGAAAGACATACCATGTTCTTAGGTGAGAACACTTGAAAAATGAGAAACATGAGAAATAAATTCAATTTTCTTAAATTAACATATATTCAATGCAATTCTAATTTGAATGTTTATATTATTTAAAATTTTAGAATTGGGTAAAATGATATTCAAATTAATATGGAAAAATGAATGACTAAAAATGCCAAAATGTCATGAGAAAAAAAATGTATCAGGAGAACTACCAGAAGTGATAACATGCTATACACACACACACACACACACACACACAAATCCAATATGGTATTTGAAAGAAATAGGCAAATAAATCAGTAAAAAATAATAGAAAACTTTAAAATGGTTCTCTTACATTATGATAATGCTATATCCATCAAAGACAAATTTTAATTCAACGTTTTATCTAATCTAATATGTACTACTGTTATAACTGGCCAAATAAATATCTGGAAGGAAAAAAAGTTGAAACTTTATCTTATAATATATATATAAAAAATTTTCAAATGGATTACAAGAAAATTTTTCAAAGTTTTAAAACCAAAGGTTTCTACAAACATTAACAACAAGGTAAGTCTTGGAGAGACCATCTTAAGATAAAACCTGGAAGTTATTAAATTACATATATAGGCATATTTTGATCTAAAGAATATGACACATTTGAATGCAAGACATGTCAAACACTGAACTCCTGATATCTTCCCCCAAGCCTACTCCTTCTCCATCTTTCCCCATCTCGGTTGATAGCCATTTCATTTTTTTATTTGCTCTGGGCAAAAGCCTTGGAGTCGTCCGTGACTATTCCTTCACATACATCTTCAGTCAGTCAGGAAGTACTATTTCCTCCACCTTTGGAATAGATGCAACGTCTGGCTTCTGACCATTTCCACTGCTTTCTCCCTAGTGGAAACCATCATCCCTTGAGGTTTGCACTGCTGCGATAGCCACTTCCAGGCATCTCCAGTATCTGCCCTTATTCCGTTAGGGATCTTCATCCAGCACCTGGATGAGACACAACTCCCTTCCCATCATTTCTCTGCTGAAAACCTTGCGATGGCTTCCCATTTCTCTCACCAAAAAGGCCAAAGCCCTTTCAGCGCTCCCCGCCCCTCCCTGGCCCCACTCCCATCATAACCTCATCTCGGACTCTCAGCCTTGGTTCTCTCTGCACCTTGGTTCACCAATTGCACTAGTCTCCTCACTGTTCCTCCAGCACAGCAAGCAGCCTTGGCTCTGTGGTTTCTTTCTCCTGCCTGCAGTGGTCTTCTTCTGTGATCCACATGGCTTGCTCTGGCTAGTCCTTTAAATAATTACTTGATGCTACTTTCTCAGGGAGACCTATCACCTATCCTATTTAAAATAGCAACCCTCTTCCAGGCCCCTGCTCCCTGCTCTGTTCTTTCTTTTTTCTTTTTCAGTTTTCTATTTTCCCTAGAACTTACCCCCTTCTACATGCACCATAATTTACCTATTTCTTGTATTAATTGTTTTTATCTACATTCCTGCTCTTCCCACTAAAACGTAAGCCCCTTTAGATCAAGGATCTTTCTCTATTTTATAGACTGATCCCCCTAGAACTCTGGATCTTCCACAACAAAGGAGCACAAAATAAATAAATTTTGAGCAGATGGATGAATAGATGAAAGCTCTGTGATATCATAATAAAAGTCCATAGACAAAAAACTAAGAAGTATATCTGCAGTGGGTGCAGATGAAAATCAAGTAAGCTGATATGTACATAGTTTGACCTTGTCATGTCATAAATATATACTTATATATTTATTTCTATATATTTGTTTATAGAGAGAGAGAAAGAGAGGGAGAAAGAAACAACATGTGGTATATGATTATTATTTCTCTAATATTCCTCTTTTCTTTTACTTGATTTTCCTAGAATTAGCATGCAACCCTTATAATTAGGGAAATAGAAATATTAACTCTCAAAAATAACTCAGTTGAACATCATCTCCACTAGCAATGTTTATCTGATCACTTAGTCTGATTTAAATTCTTGTTTTCTCCAATCCATAGCATACCACCAGGTTTTTAAACCTGTTGCCCTGTAGATTGTTAACTCCTTGAAGAAAGGTATGCTTGCATTATTTTTGTGTATCCTGGCTACTCTCTGCAGGACTGAACTATATAAAGCAAACCTCTGCCTCTCTCTTTTAGGGCTTTTTCTTTTTCTTTTTTTTAATTTCATTTTGCTATACCACCTAACAATAAATATTTATTTTATATAGTCATATTTTGATCATTGTGTTACTCATGAAATCCTGAGTTTTCATGTCTTCCCGTTATGGTGTAAATGAACCATTATGCATATTTTGGGGGTCACTCAAATAAATCTTTAATTGCAACAATTTAAATTTTAAAAGTAATACATATTCATTGTAGGGAGAAAAGCAAACTTCCACTTGGAAAGGAAAAATCACTGTTAATATTTTTGTATATGTTCAGCCACATTTTTCCTTTCATGTAATTAAATATAGATGCTTATTTATTTATGTATTATAAAATTAAAATCATAAACCTGATCTCCTACCAACAATATTTAACGGTAAATTTTCCCACATCAACTAATGCATTTGCACAATATCATTTTAATGGTTCTATAGTATTCCATATTATGTTGAATATTAATGTTTTGTCTGCATTTTTACTCTTTGAGCAATGTGCTTTTGTATATCCTTGCATCTAAATCCTTGTATATATTCTTAATTATTTCTTTAGGATAAATTCCTAGCAATGATATTATTGATTCCAACAGGAAAGGATTTTTAATTTTTTTAATAAATAGTTTGATTATTAAAAGTATTAGATCCTTTTACCAATGCCCTCATTTTCAGCATTGGTAACACATACTGGTGATTTTTCAATATCTTTGTGGTCTAATTAGAGGTAGATTAAAATTTTTAACATTTAGATGCTCTTTAGAATGAACAACATTAAGTTTCCTTTTTAATTACTCAAAGTCTAGTTGGAACAAGTCAGAGTATATCACAAAGCATTTCAACAATTAAACATGGCACATTGATATGTAAGAGGTGGTAGGCCCACATTATAAAGAGCTTTGAAATAAATCACAATTACGTGGTGCTGTAAATGTATCCAGTAAGTGTTAGGAACACAATTAGGCGTCTAATTATATGGGAAAATGCAATCACATCCCAAGTAGGAGCCTAAGCCACAAAACCTGTTCCTACTTGAGCCATTGTGTTCCTCAAACCCTGGGGCTCTTCCACGGTTTCACTGCTTTCAGGACTTTCAACAAAATTGCCTCTGTTTTTTACCTTGTACCTCTGTCTTTAATGCCCAATCTGTCTGATCTCTGTTATATTATCTTCATTAAATTTCTCTTATAAACTTTCTTGGTTTTTTTTCACACTGTATCTCCGCCTAGGTTGACCACCCAACTTGCATCAATCAAACCCTGATGAAAAAAATCATTCAAAATTTGCCACCTACTCTAAGACGTCTCTTTGATTAAGAAACAAGAGATGGTCGGCAGAAGATTCCTGCTTTTAATTTGTCCTGCAAAGGTCACAATTGAGCAAGATCCTTTTTCTCTGTTTAACTTATAACCACAAGACTTCATCTTCATTTTTTACTATTTTATTTTATTTTTTTACAGTGTAAACACCAATTTTATTTTTTCCATATTTAATTTTTTATTTATTTATTTTTTTAATTTCAGAATATTATGGGGGTACAAACATTTCGGTTACATAAGTTGCTTAACAAAGCTTTATGCAAGTGTAGGAAGACAGAATGCATAAGAAGCAAATGTCTGCCACTTTATTTTTAGCCAGTGTAAAAAACTGTAGACTGTGAAACATCAGATTTTAATTTGAGGAGGAGATGTAGATGCATAGTGCTCATAGTCAGACTATTCCAATTAATCAGTGGATATTGTTCC
>CAUYRT010001734.1:0-56607 GCA_963574885.1 Lepilemur ruficaudatus
CCAGCCTGAGCAAGAGTGAGACCCCGTCTCTACTATAAATAGAAAGAAAGAAATTAATTGGCCAACTAAAGATATATATAGAAAAAATGAGCCGGGCATGGTGGCGCATGCCTGTAGTCCCAGCTACTTGGGAGGCTGAGCCAGAAGGATTGCTTGAGCCCAGGAGTTTGAGGTTGCTGTGAGCTAAGCTGACGCCACGGCACTCACTCTAGCCCGGGCAACACAGTGAGACTCTGTCTCAAAAAAAAAAAAAAAAAAAAAAGCTGCTATTCTAAGCGCCTTCCTTTAGCCTCAAAACTGCGAAGGCAGCCTATCATCTGGCTGTATACATTATAATCTAGTGTATCAGTAGTTCATTCTTTTAAGTTGTTGAATAGTATTCCACTATATAAACATACCAAAGGTTATCTATTCTTTTTGCTATCATTGACATTCCTAGACACTTGAGTCCTTTTCATTCTTTGGCTATTGGAAATAAAACTATTATTAATATAAATATTATTGCACAAATATTTTTACAGATATATTTTTTTAATTTTTTTGATAACAAATGGGAGTAGAATTGAGTAAATGTATGCTCAGCAATTGAGTAAATATGTTAAACTTTATAAGAAACTGACAAAGAAGTTCTCCAAAGTGGATGTAGCACTTCACATAACCACAAGCTGTGTATAAAATATCCAGCTGTGCCACATACTTACCACCATTTAGCGTCAGTCTTTTCAGTTCCTAAATTTTAGCCATTTATTGTTGCACGGTGATACCTCCTAGTGGTTTCATTTATCTGAAGACTAATAATGTTGAATAACTTTTCATGTACTTGTCTACCTATTCATGTATTTGCTTTTAATTGTTAATCCAGTTCTTTCTATAAAAGGACAGACAGCAAATATTACAGTCTTTGCTAGCCACCCAGGGTCTATGTGACATATTCTTTTTAATTTTTAAAAACCCTCTAAAAATGTAAAAACCTTCTTAGTTCTTGAGTCTCACAAATACAAACGGTATACCGTACTTGGCCTGTGAGTTGTAGTTTACCAACACTTGGTCTAGTCTTTTATACATTTTTATTGGCTTGTCATTTGATTACTGATTTGAATTCTTTGTATGTTCTGGACATATGTCTTTTTTAGGATGTATGTGTTCTGGCCAGGTATTTCAGGATTTCATAGATTTCTTATTGTTATTGACTAGAATTCAACTCAGAGACATACTACTGGTTAAGACATGAAACTTGCACAATGTATTGCATCTTCTTAAGTGGGCTGTCATGTGCTTTAACTTAGTAATTACATTTGTACTTGAAAAGAAAGTATATTCTGCATTTAGATGTGTAATGTTTTCTAAACATTAGTTATGTTAGATTGGCTGATACTGTTATTCAAGTATTCTAAATCCTTCATGATTTTTTTTCTAAAAAAGAATCAGTTAACAAGGAAAAGAAAGAAAATCTTTCTCTATGGTTATGAATTTATTTCTTCTCTATTTCCTTAAATGTATATTTCATCATTTTGAATCTTTGTTAGTAGGTCCAAAAAATTTGTAATTTTTATGCCTTCCATAAGAAATGATTATTTTTATTAAGAAATGACCCGCCTTATCTCGACTAATTCTCAGTCTCCTGATGTCTACTTTGTCTGCTATTAATGTAGGCCAAAGAGTTTTCTTATACTTACAGTTTACATGTCATAATTTTTAAGTTTTAATATTTTTAAATTTCAACCTGTTTTTATATTTAAAGTGTATATCTTGTAAATAGCATATACTTGGCTCTTGCTTTCGTATTTAGTCTGGCAATCTCTGACTTTAAATTAGAATATTTAATCATTTACATTTAATGTAATTATTGATATAATTGAATATAAGTCTACAAATTTGTTATTTTTTTCATTTTCCTCCCACCTTTTTCTTTGTTTTGTTTTGCTTTAAATTACTTTTATTGAAGTTTTCCTTTTTTTGTTTTCTTTTCTTTTTTTTTGTAGAGGACTGTAAAGTTAATTTTTTTTAATTTTTCATTTTATTTTCTCTATTGGGGGTTGGCCAAACTACTTTGTAGTTTTATAGTGATTACTAAAAGTTATTACTACATAAGTCCTTAATTTAACATAACCTATCAAGTATAATTAGAACTAATTTAAAAAGTCTTCCATTTATTCTCCAATCCCTTATGCCATCTTTGTTATAATTTTACTTCCTCTCACATTATAAACCTCACAACACAATGTTATTATTTCTTAAGTATTCAGTTGTTTTTAAAGAAATTAAGGAAAGACAAACTTCAGTCTTATATTTACTGACATATTTACCATTTAAGTGCTCTTTATTCCTTAAGGTTGATCCTAATTTTTATGATTTTTTTTTCTTCAACCTGTAGAACTTTAGCTCTTATTACAGTTCTAAGTTAACTGTGGTCTTTTTGTGGTCTCAACTGAATGCCTGAGCTTCTCAGAGCTCTACATACTCTGTCCGGTCAGTATATCTTATCTCCCAGCCCTGTATTATCTCTGGTCTTCTTATTTGTCAATATCCCTTTGCACATATGCAGCCCAGCCATCAGCCAAGACCAGTGCAGTACTCTCTACACCCCAATTTTGCATGCCCTCTCTGTGCAGATTTCTCCCCTGCCCTTCAAATTCCATCTGCTTCAGAAGTATCAAAGTCAGTATTTGCCTTTTCAGCTCAGTGAATATATCTGTTCTGCTTAGTTTCCATCTATCTGCACTGCATTTCAGAAAATATCTTTAGGCAGAAAGTTGGAGCTAACGTGTAGCTTATGCCGTGTGTTTTTCTTTTATCAGGTACCCTAGTCCTAAGATGCTAGTTTCCCAATGCCTAAATATAATAACCTCATATTTATTGTCTTCACATATTTTATAGTTATTTATGCCAGGAGAGTAAGTCTAGCGCTAGTGACTACATCATATCCAAAGCAGAATTCTCTCCAGTCATTCTTAAAAGAACATTTTCATCACTGCTTCACCAATAGACTAGACGGTGCTCATTCTTTCAACTTCTTTCTACCACTGAGTAAGTAATGCCTCTGGATTGTTAGTTTTAGTCATTGATGTTGAGTTGTGGTGACCAACAACTCATGTGACACTAAGTCCATCTGTGTATTTAAATTATTAACCACATAAATCAACCTAAGTATTACTTCTATTGATATTATAATTGCAGTCAAAATATAAACCTGCTTTGTCATTTTTGTATACAGTAATTCCTCACTTGATGCTCTCAATGGGTTCTTGGAAACTATGACTTTAAGAAAAATGACATACAGTCATTTGAATAATGTAGGTCTTTGAATAATGTTGTTTTTATTTCCAACATTGTTTTTTTATAATGCTAATGAGAAAAAAATTGGTTTCATTATACATCATTTCCTTTGAAGTCTCAATTTCCAAGAACATACCAATGATGATATAGTACTTGCTGTATATGTCTATAGATACTCATGATACTTACAGGCATACAAATTTAAAGGTACAGGTATAAAGATTTAGGAAAGATATATATATCTATATGTGTGTGTGTATATATATATATATATAGAAGGAAAGATAGAGAAAGAAGTAAAAGAAAGGAAATTAAGGCAGTATTATATAATAAATTACATTAAAGATTTTGTCTTACTCATCTCAATTTTCTAAGACATAGATAGCACAGTCTGTGAACAATATAAAAGAAGAAACAATTGTTTGATGTATTTTAATATATGCGTATACCTTATCTCAGTGGTTCTCAAAAGGGGGTGTTTTTTTTTATTTCAGGAAGTTATTAGAGTACAAACATTTTGGTTACATTTTATATCTTTGCCTCTCCCTAGTAAGGGTTAAAAGTATGCCCCTCCCAAAAGGGGGTGATTTTTCCCTCTTGGTAATGGTTAGAGACATTTTCAATTGTTGCACCTGGGTAAGTTCTATTTGTATCTTGTGGGTGGAAGCCAGAAAAGCTGTTAAATGTTCTATAAGGCTCAATATAGTGAAAAATTATCTGTCCAAATTATCAATAGTGCAAAGGTTGAGAATCTCTGTTCCATTTGAGTACAAATAGCTGTTCTATGTACACACATACATACTTCACACCTACATATATTTATTCAAATGACACTCTGACCTGGAAAGGAAATATATATAATGGAAAATAATACATTGTATTACACTTTATGCCTTTTTTCACACTTATATTGTCTTAATTATTTATTCCCTTTTAGATAGTATTATTTGATTTAGAATTCCACCATGCCATGGAGGTTTTCAAGTGTCTCCAAATCACGTAGTCAGACACTCTTGACTTTATTTAAGGATAGAGCAGACTATTGAAAGTAATAGTTAAAAATGAATAAATCTCAATAACTCATTCATTATACCAAGTGACTAGAGAAAAAAAATATATATGTATATACACACACCATTACTATAGGTTTTGTGAAAAGTTTTACAAAACATCTAAGATAAATCTACAAAGGCACGTATCATCCACTTTAAACAAGACAAAAATACATGTAATCGCAGTAACCTAACCATGTGTACACAATAGACTTTAAAAATGTCTTAACATAGTCTCTAGCTCAATGGTTTACTAGTGAAGCATGTGGAACTTGAGTATGAGAGAAACAGGTTAACGTTTCAGTTTTATTCTCTAAGGCAGGTTATACATTCATCAGCAACAATTCATTTGATGGGATATTTCAAACCTTTATACACAAGAAACAGCTCTGCTTCTTGCAAGGGTGCATTAGAGTTACATGTGGCTTTGCTTTGCCTGGTTAAAGGAGGTGGTGGTTGTTGTTGTTGTTGCTGCTGCTCTCCTCCTCCTCCTCCTCCTCCTCCTCCTCCTCCTCCTCCTCGTCCTCTTCTCTTTTATTTATTTATTTATTTATTTATTTATTTACTTCTTATTCTTCTTCCTCCTTTCCTCCTTCTTTTTTCTTTTCCTGTTAAACAAGTGTGTAAGTTTTAGGGGTAGAGTTTTAAAAAAAAAAAAAAAGGTCAGAGTAGGATTGGAATAGGACCCAGGGTCATTTAAAACAAACCAAGAGAATCTTGATCTTCAGAAGCATTAACATACTTTGGGAAAGATGAACGGGAGAGAAGGGGCAAGAGTTTTGGAACAACATCCTTAAAAGGAAATCTAAACACAGCATGATTATTTGTCTAATATTCCAGAATTGATTTTAGGAAGCAAAATATTTTTGTTAGCAAAGACATACAGCTTATCAATTGAGAAATGTGATATGTTAATGAGCTTAGTTCAATCAAAGTTTGAAATGAATTAAGAAAGGTAATATTTCCTGCAGGATATTTTAGTTCTTTTTGCCTAACCACTTGTTTACAATAAGCCTATCGCTGTTATTTGGAATGCCCATATTCTTCTTTTCTCCTATTTTCATCCTATAAGATCATATCTCTATACTCTGAATCTGGTAAATAGTTCCTGAAGTACTAGTTAAAATACCCTTGATCCTATTTTGAGACAGTCCTGAAAACTTAAATGAATAGTGTGTGGTGATCTCAGTTCAGTCCCCAGTAAATGTCCACATCACAAAACCACAACACTTAATTTTTGGTGATTGATTATCTCTGCTTAGCTTAAACTCAGGGTTGAGTCAGCCAGAAGACTTTATTACCCTCTATTCCTGTGAGGGTGGTCCAGCCAGGTCAAAGTCGAGGTCAATAATAGGGCAGGAAGGTACTGGCTTTGCCTGTAATCAGGCCTACTCTTCACCAGAACAAAGAACCTCACTCCTCAGAGATGCTATTTGCACAAACGGATGGAGTCATCACTAATATTAAAAGGCTACACTGAACTCAAGTAGGTTATTTGATCAAATAAAAATCTTTTAATTACCCACAATTTGTTTATATCTTTATCTAGAAAGTAAAGCATTAAAAGTGACTAACTTATTGGATGCTTTAAAAGCATTAAAATTACAAGAATTGACTTGATTAAAATACCTATTCATACACTAAAACTGAAGATCCGATTTTAAAAGTAACTTTTAATAAAAAACCTTTTAATTATAAATAATACTCTCAAATTTAAACTTATATGCTAGTATCATATTATGAAATATTTATAGATAGATTCATAGCTTTTTAGAAAAAGGAATTATATATTTACAATTAAAATGTAAAATCAAAACATCTATACATTTTTAAGAGTCACATTTTGAAGTAGAAATAAATATCACACTTTGCCGGCGATTTCAGATTTTACAACTGCAGCAAAATAGTATAACCCATTAGTACTGAACATATATAATTATTTTATATGATGTTAATGGAACATTATAACAGGAGAAATATTAATTTTAACAGTAGCATTAAAATCAGACACTAAAATATGTATAGCAAGCTATTGAAAAAAGTAAATTTGGCTCAAAAGTATTCTTAATTAAAATCTTCCACATGAATTAGCCCATTAAATTATGAGGAGTAAATTCTTCACTATATTTTTGAACTAAAAGTCGTATTTTAAATAAGACATTGAGTTAAATAGAATTGGATGAAAATGAGGAAAATAATAAGTCAAAAGGGAAACATATATGATAAGTGTTTAGTAGGGAGCCAAATAGACATTTATTTAAACACCATTGTTATCTTTTGTTAGAGTGTGGCCTGGAGAAATTATTTAATCTTTCTGAACATCCTTCATGAGGTGGTGAGCTGGGGTAGAAGATAAATGGGGAATAATTTTAACACATAGGTTTGTTGCAAAGAATCAAATTATTTACTGTACCTAAAACATATGACATATAGGAGTTCAATAAATATTGTTTCTTTTTTCATATAAAGTACTCATAAAGATGGCTTTAAGAAAAGATCTAAAGACTGTAAGTCAAAATGTAATAATTGTTTTCTAAGTTTTATAATCTTATTTTTTCTATAGTAATTTTCTAAGTAACATTAAATTGAGTGGACATAACTTTAATTATGTGTTATTCATCAATTGGAAACTTAGTCCCAATAATTTATACTGACCCATAGGCACTAGAGATTTCTTCCTGTTGCTACAATATGAAATAGTGTGACTGTGTCCACGTGGGTAGAATGAATGACCCCAGGGCAGTTTTTACAGTTCAACTTAACATTTTAATAATCCATGCAGACTACTATAAATGCAATCTAGCAGCAGCAGTCAATACATATCACTGTGGCATCCAAAATGGATCCACCATGTTCTGATTCTCTTAGAACTACAGATATTTTTAAAAATTGTATTTATTTTAAAGAAAAGGAAAATGTTACTTCCTATCAGAGTTTTCCAAACTCCATTTGATATATAACTTCATTAGATACTAGAAGTTCTATTACTTTTTGATTGATTTTGCATTTTTGAACGTAAAAGTAAAGCACAGTTGTAATAAAAGTTTATAAAGACATTGCAGAGAAGTAGAAAATAAGAAGTGAGAGTCCTATAACTTCCAATCCTACCTTCCTGGGATAAACATTATAAGCTATCTATGTAATACTTATCTCTCAGAGTTTTAGGAGCATATAAACATATATATTCTCATGTATTTCAGACAAAATTATGATTATATATGTATGTGTATGTATGTTAATATGTATATGTATATACAGTTGTGTTTTACACACATATATATATATAACTACTATAGAAATTTATAATATTACAGTATTTTGGTCATTTAGCATAGACTAAGAGCAAGGGTTGAAAGCCTGGGTCCACCTTGTGATTTTGGGTAAGTTACTCAAACTCTTTGTGTTTCAGTTTATACAACATTATAAAGTTATAATAATGATGATTATTCTAGGATAGTTGTAAATTTTCTATAATATTATGTATGTTCAGTAATATTAGCTATTATTAATGTGAGTATACATAGTTTCTAATATTTCTAAGCTGCTTAGTATTGAATAGATATACCATATTTATCTATCCAACTTCCTATTAATGGGCTTTTGTATTATCTTCATTTCTTTTATTATAAACAAAGTAATAATGATGTAGGTGAAGCAAAATTTTACCTCTACCCTTTTAGCATTTTTTTTTCTATTTGGGACAGAATTAAATTGATATAAGACATATTGGCAGAGGAAAAACATGCATTTATTTGATACAAATTTTAAATAGCATGAGAGCCTTCATAAGAAAAAGATGACCCACAAACACAGAGTTGAACACATATACACTGAATTGGACAAGAGTAGTAAGTTGTAAAAAAACAACTAAATTATATGGAGAATCTAGAAAATAAGAGGTATTTTAACAAGGTCTGTATAAGATTATTTCAGTTTCATCTTCCCTTTCTTGATGATAAGAATGTTGCTTTCCTTCTAGTGTAAAGAGGGCATCTTCTGGAAAGTCAGAGTGTTCTTCTTTCACCTGCCATTTTTTAAGCTCAAAATAATTCTTATATCAAGCTGGCATATTTGGGGGTGCTGTGTTCTGTGCTTCAATGAACTAACTTGAGGGTAATTTTTTGTATTCTAAGCTGAATGTGTCTGTAAGACAGTTGTCTAGAAGTAGAATTGCTAGATCAAACAATGTGCCCATTTACAATTTTGATATTGTCATTCTCCCAAAATACACTACATTAGAATACCATGAACTGCATAGAAAAGTATGTTTCTCCATGCTATCCACAACACCAGCTTTTATTAATCATTTTAATGTTTACAAGTTTATTAATTGTAATAAAGAATAATTAGTCCAATATCTACTTTATCAACAGCTACGTCAAACATCTTTTCATGATTGTAACATCCATTGGCTTTATTTCTTTTTTTCTTATTTTCTTATTTTTCTAACCCATTCAAATCCTTTGCTTCCCCCCCCCGAGATTTTCATCATTATATTCTTATTAATTTGCCAGAATTCTTTATATATTAAGAATATTATTTATTCTCTACATCATAAAATATAAGTAATCTTATAGATAATAGTCTTTAGTGCTTTCCTCTGACAATATTTCATCATTACAGATAAATTTGGGGCCCCAAATTAAAACATATGTCATATATGCATGTATATACTTAAGTAAGATCACATAATTGCTTGTTACAAATGCTTGCTTCCCTAGAACTAATCCAATATTTACTTGGTCACTTAATTCAAACTGCCATAATTGCTTGTATAAATCCTGTAGTTCGGAGAAGATATAAGGATTCCAACATTCTAATTTACATAGCTAACACTTTTATTTAGGCTTATTTGAATTTCTTCATTTTGGTTCCATAATAAGAATAATTTATTTGATATTTTAAGAATTTCACTTATTTCGGCTTTAAGGGAAAATTTTCATACTCTTTCATAAAAAGGGTAATCTTTTTAGACCATGAATATAATTGTGCTTTAAATCCTTTTACAGCCTCCATATGCAAATGATTAGGACAGTTTATGGCAGTTTATGGCCCTCAAAGTGCAGTATGAAGAGGGGCAGAATCAGCACCATCTGGGAACATAATTAAAACGCCAAATCTAGAGCCTCAGGACAGACCTAGTGCACCAGAATGGATGCTGAAGTTTTGGAAGCACTGAACAGGATCCTGAATGAACTGAAAGTCCAGTCTTTCTTCCTTTTGTCTGGCTTTCTTGTGGATCATTGTGCTCTAATCATTCTCTCTTTTTTCCAGCTAAATATTCTCTTCTATTTCAAGTCTTCACCGCTTTTTCTCCGTTTTTTTGGATTTTTTTCCTCTCTTTATTCTGTTAAATTTTCCTCATCATTTAGGTCACTACGTAAATGCTACTTCCTCATGGAAATCTTCCTCCACCATCAAACCATGCCCTTATTTAATAATATTCTGGTTCTAATAGTTCCATGTACTTTTTGGTCAGTACGTGTTTGTGGGGATTCTTACATCTCCCAACATTTGACCCGCTGCTAATTGCTAATCCTAAGAGACTATGCCTGTTTTGGTTCACCCTTAAATTTTTAGATTCTATCAAAGTTCTTGACACATACAAAGCCCATAATAAATATTGCTTGATAGAATGAATGAATACATGAATGAGTAAATAAATCCTCCCAAAGTGTTTACTCACTAATTTAGAAGTCAAATCTAAATCCAAGCGTCATTTCCTACGGGAAGCCTCCCCTAGCTTCCTCCTCTTCCTGAGGATGGTGGGCGCCTCTTATTCTTTGCCCTTTTGGCATTCCCTGTTCTGATATTTTCTTTTGCATCCTATTTTCACCAGCTGTTTAACTCCCTTGCTTTTCTGTTTGTCTTTGAGAGTAGAAGAATAGAGACAGTCTCCAGCCTCTCTCTCTTTCTCGTTCTCTCTCTCCCTCTCTCCTCCTTTTATTTTATCCTTGGTGACTAGAGCATAGCAAGCCCTTGATCAAAACATTGTGAATGAAGTAAAATAAATTTTAAACAAGTTTGTGCCATAAGCTTGTTCTGAAACTTAGGACCAGTTTGCATCTCTGTATTTTGATTTGCTCACTTATAAAGTGGAAGTAAGTTGAGGGAAGTTTTTAGAGAAGATGTTCTATCTTCAGATCACATTGGTCATTACCTAATGGTACCAGATGAACAAAACTCATGAAACTGTGCACTTAAAGTAGGTGAATTTTATTTATGTAAGTTATAACTCAATGAAGTTAGAAGAAAAAGAATAGCATGAGATTAAATCATGAACTAGTGATCCAGTATATATATATACTTTCAGTTTATGTAAATGAATCTGAACACCATTAAGCCCAGTATTTGCTTCCATCTCCTACAGACCCATCTCTGTGACTATCTTACACCAGATTGGACTCTCTCATTCTTTCTCAACTCCCAGATTCCAAGCATTTTTTTCCAGTCTCTTTTGAAAGTCAACTTTTATGATTCTTCCTCTACAAACATTATGTCATGGTCAATAGTCACTGATAAACATGATACCCACCTGAGGATGATGTGAATTCTTAATTTTCAATTTAAAAGAATTTGCTAAAGATATACATCTCCCATGCACATCCCAAGGATCTGTTTGTATTTAGTTACTGTGGTACAAGTGCAACTTTGAATAAAATTACTATATGTATAATTTTTTCTGTTTTTTTTTCTTTGAGACAGGGTCTTACTTTGTTATCCATGCTGGAGTGCAGGGGCGTGATCATAGCTCACTGCAGCCCTGAACTCCTTGGCGTAAGTGGTCCGCGGGTCTCTTGAGTAGTTGAGTTTACAGGTGCACACCATGCCCAGTTAATGTATTATTTTTTTCAATTTTTTACAGAGACTGGGTCTCTCCATATTGCCCAAGCTGGTCTTGAACTCCTAGCCTCAAACAATCCTCCCACCTCAGCCTCCTAAAGTGCTAGGATTACAGGCATGAGCCAATGTACCCAGCCTGAAATTAGTATATTTTAAAGTTTAGCTACATCTTCTCATTATTTTTATACATTATAGGAAGATTATCAAGATTTTTTCCTGTGATGATTAAATTATTAAAGCATGATATCTTGTCAGAGTAAGAGTACAGTGTATATGTGTGTATGTTCATATTCATATATAGTCATTCTTATATATACACGTATATAAGAATACAGGTATATGTGATGCTCTTGTATATACTCTTTATGTATTCATTCTTAACACAACCTAATGTCTTTCAGTTCATATGAATCTTTCAGTCTTAATGTAAGGGCTGTTTCACATCTAATGTGCTATTAGACAAGTGTCATTATTTAGAACTCAGGAGATACCTGTCTGCCTTTGCAGGTGGGTTATTTTTAATTTTATTATGCCAGGAAATTGTTTTTTCTTCCCATGTGTTTGTCCTCTTATCACTCATCCTATCATGCACTTCCAAATCCGTCCTGACTCTAATAGGCTGATATGATTAATTATCATAAATGCTGATGTGTGGAACACAGAGCAATAAAGAAAAAGGAAACAAAGGGAGTCTGGGTACTGTGCAGCCACTTTGGATAAGCACAAGAAGGGGACACCTCACATTTTAAATTACAAAAGAAGAAATGTGTTGTAATCTTATGAAAGGATAATTTCACTCATATGTATTTATTTTCATTTGAAAATCATCCCCCACATGCAATCTGGGTATACATGGGTAAAAGCATGTGCTGTAGTTTTTTAAAATATTAAAATATAAATAATTGGTTAATAAGTCTTATTTTCTTTCCCAGGAGAGGCAAACAGTAATTTCTGTGGTTTTTGATATAAAACATTCATTTTACATTAAAAAGTAAAATTTCAATTTTACTAAGGAAAATATGTACACTGAATTTATCCCATAAAATGTCATGAAACATTTTCCTAATTAAGACACGTTTTAAGCAAAAACAATAGAGGCATCTCCTGCCTGTAAGATATTAAAGAAGTTATTCTAGTCTGTCAGTAACAGATAATTTCACTTCTGAGGTATAGGTCACCTATCTGGAAGAATGAGAAAACCAGTGTCATTATCTCCATAAGTACGTTACTAACTTCTTACACCCTTTTCAGTATTGGGTAGATGCTGAGGCCTTAAGAATGATTTCTGAACTTGGCCGCATGCCAGATTCAGCAGGAAAGTTATGAAGAATGCAGATTCCTGTGTTGTCTCCACACTCACAAAGTCGATACTTCAATAGAATAATATTTTTTAACAAGCCCAGCAAGTACTAATGATGTATCTTGGCCTCATACTGGAACTTGTAGACCACTTGCATTTTGGAATACTTAATAAATATAAAGGTCTCATCTCAACCTTCAAATTTTAGGGTAGTAGAGGAGAGAAAAAAAGATGTATATAAAAAAAAGAAAAGAGTATGCACTCACAATTGAAATCATTTTATGGAGGTAACAAGGATGTTTTAAATAGTTATTTTAAAATGAGTATACCTGATTTAATTGGCTGTTTCACACTCAGTGACAATGATTTATAAATGTAGGGGAAACCAGAAAGAAAGACACTGCTACTTAATTCATCTGTTTCCTAATGATTCACAGATTTGCCACCAGATTTCTTTAAATGACTCCATTAAAAAGAAGGGGAAAAAAAAGAAGAGATGACATAGTTCTTAAATGCTCAGGAAAAACACAATGGAGATGAGCCAAATACTCATAAGAATAACCCAATATCCACTAGGGAGCATGTGGTATTGTAATCAGATGACAAAAAACAAAAGCCAAGCTGGTGGGTGATGAGTGGGTGTAGGCATGAGAGGTGGGTGCGTTAGGTGTGTGTGACACTGTGTGCCATCGTTGAGTGAGTGTGTGAGGGAACAGAGAAATGAGGGAAGCCAGAGGAGAGAGAAGAGATGAGAAAACAAAAAGTGTGGAAGATAAAAGACAGGACAGTAGAGAGGCATCAGAGCCACAGCACTGTTAAAATGAGTGGAAAAAGAGGAGTTAATCAATAAAGGGAGAAAGAAAAATCCAGAGGGTAAAAGAAATATAAAGAGAGCAGTTTTCACTTCCTGTTTGCTGATGGCGGTGGTGGGCGTGGTAAGTGAGCCGCCTCCATCTCCCAGACCTTGACTTAATCTGTGTCTTCCTTGGAGCACGACTTAACACAGTTCGAACCCTGAATTTGATGTGCCGGTGGAAATCTTTCTTCTTTCTTCCATCTCTTTGTATGGAAGGGACACCTGGGTTCCACCTATGCACCATGAGAATATACAGTATTATTAGTTAACTTCTTTAACAAATATTTCTTGAACAACTTACTAGTTGCCAGGGGCTCTGTGAAGCCCTGGCTAAGCTGTGAGGCAGAAAGGACCAATGCCTGCCATCCTCTGAAGGTGAGCCCACCAGGACAGGCCAGTAACCCGAAGGCCCTTGCTAAGCACATTCCTTAACGTTCACCCGGTTATGGTATTTTTTCACCATCTTTAATAATATTCCATGTTTTTTGGCCATAATTCAGAGACATATAGACAATACTATTCCACACAAGAAAACTGAGTTTTACACAAACTTCTTTAGTACACAGATACTAATTATTTTTCTAGTAGGAATTACAGGGTAAATCATAAAATATGTATGTGAGTACTGATAGAAAAATAGAGAAAACTATCTTGAACTTAATGTTCAAGATAGTTCAACATATAGTTCAAGATAGTTGAACCTAACTCAATAAAAAAAAATAAATGACCCAATACAGTATCTGTGTTGTTTGATAGGTTCTAAGTGGGAACTTTATGAAATTCACAGACTGAGTCATTTGTTGATAAGGACCAAATCTATGTAATGTTACTACTGACATTAAAGCAGTTATATAATATATCATAGCACTTGTCTACAATAATGGTAGCTTTTAATTACTGGGTCCTAATAAATGTCTAAGACTCTATTAAACTTGTTTCATTCTTGAATTAAATTCTCTTAGCAATATAACCATTATGATCTCCATTTTCAAGATGTGGAAACTGAGGTTCAATGATATGGTGATTTGCCCAAGTCAGATAGCTAGGAGGTAACAGCCAAAATTCAAACTAAGGTCTGACTGCATAGTCTGTGCTCATTGTACTACATTAAACTCTTTCCCACCAAGATGTCTCAAAAAGTTAAGATGTGTACTGACATATTCAGATAATGAGGGTTTGCTAGTTCATGCTGACATGGTATCACAAAGCTGCATACAGCTAGTGATTCATAGTTAACAAATCGTGTGTCTGTAAAAGGGTCTTGTTAACTTTAACAGAGAACTAATTTCTGTGCAAATCTGTCATCTAAAATAGTTCACTAAATTTGCAGAAAGGATAATGCTTACCAACTTACAGCCTGACAGATGATGGTGAATCTGGTAACTCTAAGTTTAAGCAAAATCAGGACATTACTATTGTTTGTTTATTATTATTGTTGTTTAGTGTATGCTAATACCATTGTCTCACATAAATTGAAATTTCAGTTAGAAAATGTTTAAGACCAAAAGCTTTCAAATATTTCACACATTTAACTTTTGTTTTCAAAAATAAAGGTATAATATACACTTATATATTTTAGTTGACCAGTGCATGTTTTTAAATCTTAAATAACAGATTATCTCTGATCTTTGAGTCTAGAAAATCTTTCTTATTGCTAAGTAACTGTAGATTTTAGCATGATGGAACAAGTTAAAATTGCAAATAATTTTTACTATCTTTATGTCAGCTGAAACAGTTATCTTGCTAAATCAACTCACAGATAAAGTTATTAATCAAGACAGGAAATGTTATTACCAAAGAAATGTTGTGAGACATTTGATCCATAAACGGATCCATAATGATTTACATGATCCATAATGATGTTCGTCTGTAGTACCTTTAGCCCATGAGGTACTGAAGACAAAATTTTGAATGATGTTAATGCTGTAATCTCTGTTTGAAATGGATGTCCAGCAAACATGTAATATTCCTGTTACAAAAGTTAATTTTTATCCAAGTCTTTAGGAATATATTTAACTCAATTGAGAATTTTCTATAGTAATGTCAGTCTTTTCCTTAGATTTGTTAGTGTCTGTCTTTGAGCTTTGTCAAAATTGTTCTAACTATAGGTAACATAGCAGAATCTATAAACTACATTTTTACATTTCAAACTCAATATGAAATCTGAGTAAAATTACATGTTTAGCATTTTCTATTCCTGCTTTTTTTTCAAATTGGATTTAAGGGTACAACTTGATTTTGGTTTTTCTACAAAGATTTAAATATCTCTAGGTTTTAGCATTGGGATTTAGTTTAATAAATGCTGCATCTCTATGTTAGAAGACACAAATTCTCTCTTTGATGTATTCCATTTGAAAAGACAGAGTTCAGTAATTTGTTGTAATATGCATGAAATATATCTCAGAATGTGGATTAAACTTCCTAAAGAAATGTTTTATAAATAAAGATTTTAAGTAATACAGCTTCAAATGCATTGTCTCAGCTATTTACTGGTATAGTATCTATCTAAAATAACCCGTGCAGGGAGAAGAAGAATATTGCCTTTAGATGGTTTGCAGAGGCATAGTCTAATGGTGGAGTGGGAAGGGGAGACCAATCTAAAATGTGACGGCCAGGAAGAGGTGCCACATGAGTGACATCTGGCAGAAGGTGACAGAACAAACCGTAGGTTGGGAGCAAATTCTAATACAGTCAATTGTATATGGCCAACAATTTTTAATTTAACATTTAATACATAGAAGATTGCAAAAGATAAATCTCATACTTTTCTTCCTTTATAGGTATCATGTATTTTCATAATTTTTTTGTATTTTTACATGTTTTAATATGTACATTTCTATATAAAACATTTTAATAGTAATTGTCATGTGTAAAATGTCTCCTAAAATTAAGTTAATACAATTTCATTTCTACAACAGATAAAATGATTGAGACATTAATTTTCAAATACTTTCATGGGAAAATATGCTTACATTGATTTCTACTCTTATTCTCCTTGAAATATTTAAAATGCAGTACGACATGGATGTGTATAATACTGTTAACATATATGAGGAAAATAGGAGGATAAAAATATCTTTTTCAAGCCATGAACTTAGAGGTATAGGCTGTGTAATCACTCAGACCTGAAACAGCATGTAAACATTTGTATATTTGTTCAATCTCAGAAATCTAGGCTTATGTGTCTAATGATTTAAGACTTCTTTTTAACCTCTGACTCTTAATAGCATCTGCAAGTCCTCTGTAAAGCAAGAATCCGCTATAAAATAGGCTTACACTGGGCTTTCAAACAACAATTGAAAGAAAGAAGTGACTGGTAACAAGCAAGGAAGATCAAATACTCTGTTTTTCAGTCTAAACATTAGTCTCTGAGCATTTTTTTCTGCTATTTGACAATTTTGAAAGTCTGAAAAGTCTGTCCAATACATCTGTGAATAAAAGCCAAAGTGAATAATATCTTTAAGATTTTATATTCTTTGAAGAAGCTGTTTTTAATACATTCTCAAAGAAAACCTAAGAATTGAAACAATTGCTGAAAACAGGAACATAGAAAGTCAAAACTATTATACTGCTACTTGTTTGTGGTTTAGTTTTGTCTTCATCTCTTTTCTAAAGGCTTGCTTAGATAAAATGAGAATCTGGCAAGCAGAGTCCAAGTTCACCTCTCCTTCTCTCTTGTTAGAATAAGGTGGACTGGGTATTTCCTCCAAGGCAGTCATTCACACCGATTACAAAATAGACTAAAAATATTTCCAACAAAGTATGATAAGGTCAGTATATTAAATATTAGAATCGTCATATTAAACATTAATTTAACTTCTTATAACTAAGATTTCAGAAATTATAAGCTTATTACCAAAGGCTTTAAGCCATGATTCTCAATCTGTAATATGAGGGATTTTTACCAGATGACTTCCATGAAAACTTTGCATTTCCTAAATACATGAACCTAAGGAAATCAAGTAATGCATTTTTAGCTTGCAATACATTTTCTTAAAAAAACAAAAACAAACAACCAAAAAAACCCAAAAAACAAAAAACAAACAAATAAAAGTGTATATAAGAAAGGCCATTGAGGTGGTAAGGCCCTCATTTTTACTGAGCATCAGGTAACTTCTTAAACATTTCTTGTTTCATTCTTCCTGTTAACACAGTGAAGTATGCACTATTATTCCCTTTTTATAGATGAGAAAACTGCCTGCTCAGAAAGGTTACTAACTTGCTATTTTAGCTTGCAAGGGTGGCTGTAACAAAGTACCAAAATCTAGGTGGATGAAACAACAGAAATTTATTGTCTGGGAGGCCGAGACGGGAGGATTGCTTGAGGTCAAGAGTTTGAGACCAGGCTGAACAAGAGCAAGACCCCATTCCTACTAAAAATAGAAAAAATTAGAACCAGGCATGTTGGTGAGTGCCTATAGTCCCAGCTAATTGGGAGGCTGAGGCAGGAGGATCACTTGAGCCCAGGAGTTTGAGGTTGCTGTGAGCTAGGTTGATGCCACAGCACTCTAGCCCAGGTGACATAGTGAGACTCTGTCTCAAAAAAGAAGGAAAGAAAGAAAGAAATTTATTGTCTCATAGTTCTGGAGGCTAGATCTGAGATGAGGGTATCAGCATGATTATAAAATTGTACACCAAAATAAAAAGTCAGTTTTAATATATGGTAGTTTTAAAAACAAAATTAAAATGTCTCTCTGCCTCCAACATTTGGGGATTAAAGGCTAATTAATACTAATTAGTATTAATTAAATCTCATTTCCCCATCTTCATTATAAGTCCAAGGCTTTTATACTTCCCATATAAAATTGAGACTTGCTTTAATTTAACCTAATATACTATGTCTATATAAACAAAGGATAATAAAATGAATAGATATGATTAATTCTCCAAAAGATGCAATATAATTTAAAAATAGATTCTCTTATTAAAATTTTGTTTTGTGAATTATTTTCTCAGGCATTGACAAGGCTCTGAGAATGGTAAACTTCTGGTTTGTGTGAAATGTCTTTGTTTCACTCCCTCTGTTTCATTTTGTATCTAGAGCTTAGATACGCAGAGAATTCTAGATTGTCAGTAATTTTTCCTTAGTATCCCGATTAGAAGACTGTATGAGAAGTCTAGTTGTGCTTTCTTGTAGGCAGATCTGTCTTTTTCTTTTTGTTGTTTGTAAGATTTTCTTATCGTTTTTGATCTTCTGCAGACTGACAGTGCTACAGCTAGATTGCTTGCTTGTTTGTTTGCTTGTTGTTTTTTTTTTTTTAATCTTGCCCAGAACTCTCTTCATTTCCTCAAATTAAAGACTGACCCCAATCTTCAATTCTGGAAAATTCTTAGCCATTCGCTTTTTGAATAGTTTCTCTCCCATACTTTTTTTCTGCTAAGAACTTGTATTTTCTTTGCTCACAACTTATTTTTAGACCCCAAATCCTTTTATAGACTGAAAGCTTTCTCAATTCTTCTCTCAACTGGTGGATAAACTTCTCTACGTTCTCAAAATGAAGAACGATTCAAGACTTCAGAGTTCATATAAGGACCCAGTTACAACTTCTGCAGTGTTCAGAACTGGCTCTGTCTCTATTCTATTTGGTCATTAGAACCTGAGATCGTAAAGCCTAGACCCTGGGCCTTTATCTACATCAGTCTCAATTGGCGGCTGCAGTTTCAGTCTTCTCTTTACCACTCCAGCTTTGGTTTTCCTCTTTCATCTCTAAGATCTATAAACTTTTTATTCTTTCTTTAGAATTTAGCAATATATAACTTTCTATTATATTTGATTCAGCATTTCTATGTGCTTCTTGCTCTTTCTCCCTCCCTCCCCGCCCCCCCCCCTGTGTGTGCGCGTGTAGGGAAAGGGCTTTGATGGTCCCTCTCCATCAGCTCATTCCACCATGATGATGAAAATCATCTCAGACATTTACCGAGGATTGAGACTAGCCTTGTCAGGTTTTTGTCTGAAATTGTCGGTTCTTGGCCCGCTTATGGCCGAAGAATGACCAGACAAACCAAAGTTAGGCAAGCATGAAAATGAGGTGTATTGAGGAGAGAAAGATAGGATTATAGGGTCAGAATAAGCTATAGGTTTACAGAGCATGATACGCACGGTGCAGATGATGACCAGACCTATCGTCGCAGCACGGGAGAGCAAAAGGAAGGGCTCAAAAAGAAAGCTTGGTTATGGTCTGGCTCTTGTTTTATGGTGTCCGAATAGGGACCTCCCCGTGGTTCAAACGTCCCCACAGAACCACTTTGATTAGACAGTTAGAGAGCTGCATGACCTGAGTCTTACTGCACATGTGGGTTCTAGGTCACTTTCCAGACTTTATGATACCCATGTGGCTTGGCTCATGAGTTAGAGAGTCCCCTGCATTCTTGTGCAGCTGGCATGCCAAATTCTGATTGGCAGATTTGTAGGATATTCCCTCCTCCCCCAGGTATGGAGAATTAGGGTTGGGCAGGACCAAGACAGGGGCAACAGCACCTAGGAGACCCGGAATCCCTCACTATCTACCTAACAGCCTTAGGGAAAAAAGTGGCCTGTAGATACACAGAGGATAATATAGCATCTTATATTTCATTTTATGCACCACTCCCAATACCTATACATAGAAACACACTGTTCTTATAGTTTTAAGGATTTATGCTAGAAGATGCTCAATAGATAGGGCTTTAATGAATGATTGTATGAATGAAGATGTCTAGGAGATTATACACAAATGTATGAAGTAGGGGGCATCAAAGTTTCCTAATTTTAATTTATGATGGCACAATTACTTTCATTATTTATGTAACAAATGTGTTACATTCTTTCTATAATATTTGCCAAAGTATTATTAAGCTTCAAAAGTTTACAATCTAGTACCATGTATCTTTGTGTGAGAATGTTCATTGAATGCAATTCCACCAGTATGATGCATGCATTCTAAAACCCAGGGCTGTAGCAGTCATTATGGAAACACAGAATAAAAATATCCTTGACCTTGTCAGAGAATATTAGTGAAGCCTCCCCATAGGCAATTGCATTTGAACTGAGACTTAATGGATGAATAGAAGGCTAATATTAGGGTGACAGGCAATAAGGGAACACCATCTCAGGCTAAGTGTGCAACAGCAAAGCCAAATCTATTTGAATGAAGAACAAAGAAGTAAATATGACTAGAGAATTGCATACTTGTTTTGAGGTGGGAAAGGGCCTAAGAAGACATTGTGGGAGGTAAATTTTAAAATGTTGGCAGAGTCAAATCATGAAAGTCATGTTATGTCATCCTAAGAGGTTTAGATTTTATTGTGTAGGAGATACCATGTCATTAAGGGATTTTAAAGGGGAAATGATATGATCAAATTAAGGATTTATAAGGCATGCTCTCAGAGAAACGTGGAGATGATTTGGAAGTGAAAAAAACGACTTAAGTGCCTGGCAAGAAATTGTAAGGCCCTCACCTAATGTAGTAGAAATGGCCAGTGTTGAGCAGTGTTGAGGGGATAGTTTACAGAAATGACTAGGAGGGCAAATCCGGAGAAATTGCTAAAATCTGGAATATGTGAATGGATTGAAAATAATTCAGTCAACAAATAGTATTCAGCTGATGTAAATTGATCATTCAATTTAAATGGCGTCTAAGAATTGGAACTGTTAATTCGCTGATGGAAAGGATGAAAATTATTTGCCCAAGCACTAAGGAACTCTTCAGACCTCTAGCTGACACATTTGTAAAATGTCTCCACCTAAAAGTGGTCATACACAGCTCTGACATTAAAAAAAAAAAAAAAATTAGCTACATAGCTAATTTTGTACCTAGCCAAGATATTTCCCTCCTACTACTGTTTTAAAATTGCAACCCAAATGTGGATTGTGAACATATTTGCTTTCACCAAGTTCAGGCAACCTCATTTACAGTCGCATCATCTGTGAACAATGTTTAATTGCTTCTTCTTTTCAATCTAATTGAAACTACTAGGTAAAACTTTTTTCAAAAAGAAAGAAAGAAAGTGAAAAGCAAGACATGGAATTTTAAAGCACAGCTTTTGTAGTACTATTCTGAGCAATTTCTAGCAGTTGAAAATGCTGATTGGTTGCCTAGAGGGTTATGCTAAGGAAAACAAGACAGAAATCCAAGCTGTAGAATTCATGAAAACCTTTGTCATGGAAAACAATAGTGAAACCCAACATTGCCTGGAAGGGGAAATTTGAGTCTGCAATCTGGTAGACTTTATGCACTGATAAGCGATAAGATTCTGTGCTGCATTTTGAAAAGAATACAGTAAACACAATTCTAGACAGACCTGCCTCAGGCTTAACATGACACTTAAGTGCTCTGTAAGCAAAAAGAAAAGGCACTTCTGGACACATTACAAACTGCTTTTATTTTCTAGCATTAAAGCTAAAATGTCAATATCTATTAAAAGGAAATAAGTCCTCTTTACTGTGTTTCATCTAGAATAATAAAATTTGATGTGAAGGGAGAAAATAATTATGGTTTTAAGTAGGAATATATTTGAATGTTTGAAAATTCTATCAGAGGCCTTTAGTTTTTGAATATGTTATCACCCCAAAACATACTAAAGGCAATTGCAGTCGAATAAGTGCATACTTGTAAATAAACCTGAGTTGAAATTCATTGGATACTATGGAAAACTAGTAACTGATAATTACATAATTGTTAGATTTAATAACCATACATCTGTAACACATAGCTTTCCTGTAGGAATTCCCCAGTCAGGAGTGAGACAACAATAGCGTCTTTTATTATGTTGGGCCAAGTATTTGATAACCTAAGATAAAAATTAGTTGGGTTTTCAAAAGTAAACCATTCTAGTGCCTTGAAACTAGGGCACTCTGGAACTATCCAATGGTAGCACTTATGTAAAAATTACAAAGAAAAGAATGGAATGATTTATGAATATTTACTACTAAAGTGTTCTTCACTATTAGAGCATACGAATTTCCATGCTGTGGAATACAATATGAAAGTCACATGACATTTACAATTACATGTACACAATATAAATAAGAGAAAGGGAAGTTTGTCAGCTCTATGGGTTCAATTGAAAAAACATGGAATTATTGTTTTTCTCTTATCATCTTGAACTATGTAAGCTTTAAATCACATTCTCTCTTTTGCATTAGCTGTAAAGTCACATTTTTAAAAAAATTATCAAGACACTTGTATTTTGTTCCTTGACTTCTTTAAATGTAAGACTTAGAAACCTGTAAGAAAATCTTTAATATATTACAGATAGAGTAGTACCACCATCCAAGGCTTCACTTTCTGTGTAACTTTCAGTTATGTGATCAATCATGATCCAAGCATATTAAATGGAAAATTCCAGAAAGAATACATAAATTTTAGATTGTGTGCCAGTCTGAGTAGCATGATGAAATCTCCTGTTGTCTTGCTCTGTCCTGCCCTGGATGTGAATCTTCCCTTTGTCCAGCTGATCCACAATGTCTACACTCCTCACCAATTAGTCCCTTAGCCATTTTGGTGATTGGATCAACTGTGCTGGTATCGCAGTGCTTGTGTTCAAGTCACCCCTACTATATTCCATAATGGCCCTAAAGCCCAAAAGCCATGATGCTGGTAATTGGGATATGCCAAAGAGCAGCCGTAAAATGCCTTCTTTAAGTGAAAAGGTGAAAGTTCTGAACTTAATAAGGAAAGAAAAAAAAATTGTATGCTGAAGTTACTAAGATCTACAGTAAGAATAAATCTATCCATGAAATTGTGAACAAAAAAAAGAAATTTGTGCTAGTTTTTCTGTTATACCTTAAACTGCAAAAGTTACAGCCATTGTGTGTGATAAGTTCTTAGTTACAACAAAAAAGGCGTTAAATTTGTGGTGGGAGACGTAAACAGAAAGCATGTTTCAACTGATGGCAATAGGTTGTACCAGAAAGCACCGAACCTATACAAAAACTTAATTCAGTGAGGGATCCTCTGGAACGAATGACACCAAACCATTTAGGAATAGGGAAGGTCAATAGTAGCCTAACCCTATGTGATGTCACAGTGCCTACTACATCATTCACCTCACTTTATCTCATCATGTAGGCTTGTATCATCTCATATCATTATAAAAAGGGTGAGTATAATACAATAATATATTTTGAGGGGGAAAGAGATGCCACATGCATATAACTTTATTACAATAAACTGTTATGATTGTTCTTTGTTGTTAGTTATTATTGTTAATCTCTTACTATGCCTAATTTATAAACTAAACTTTATCATAGGCATGTATGCATAGGATAAAACAGAGCATATATAGGATTCAGTACTATCCATGGTTTCAAGCATCCACTAGGATTCCTGGAATGTATTCCCTGTGGATAAGGAGGGACTGCTGTATTGGAGTTTCTTTTTTAATTCAAAACACTTCCTATGTAAGTGTAACAGTTACTTTCTAAGTTATTCTAATTTACAATTGGTTAAATAATTTAATATCAAGGTATTGCATCTGTAATTTTCCTGAAAGTAAAACCAGAATTGAGAGGAAAATTTCACTTATTTTATGAAAGCATAGAGAAACAATTTTCCCTTATACTATTCTAGGAAAATTGTAGGAAATATTTAAAAGCAACAGAGACTTAGGATTGAATCTTAGTTTACTACAAATAGCTTTTGGCTCTGGGAAAGTTAATATTTAATGAATGAAAATTTAATTAATCCCATTTTCCTCCCATGTGAAATAGAAATAATAAGAACAGCAATTTTGGAAGATTCCTTTAAGTCTTAGAGATGATGTGTACAAAAAAGTTATAAAAGCAGTCAGTATGTGGTAGGTTTTCAATAAATAACAAATGTGGTAGGAAAAGAGGTAATAGTAATCAGTGCTGGTATGTTGTTATCACTTTTGTAAGTCAACATAAAATCATTATACTTACTATTCTACATAGAGTTACTTTATAGGGACAGAATATTTCAATAAGAAAACTCTTTAAAATTACATTACGGTTTTCTTTACTTTATCAATAATTTTATTTTTTATGATAGTTTACCATTACTGAAGATAATGTTATGCCAAGTTGTATTTATAATCAAGAAACAGACTCCATGAAAAGTGATGGAGATGCACCAGTGAAAAAAGTACTCACAGTAATAAATCCACAATAAATTTATTTAAAGAAATAAATATTCATATAAATAATTATATAGTCTGGAAAATGTCAACGAGATAGAGAAGTATCAAGAATTGAGCAAACATCTGTCAGACATAGGAGGGACTTTTCGGGAGAAAGGGTCTTTATAGAGAAAGTAACAGATGAGACTAGAGTTAAAAGAGGAGTAAAAGTGAAATGGGCAGATGATAGAGCGAGAGGGTCTTTCCCATCAAAAGCCAAAATCTATGAAATTTTTTAGCCATTTAAGGAACATCCCTCAATGTGGTACTGTAATATTTGATAAGAATGAAGGTATTTATAGAGGTGGGATTAAGAAGAACAGTGCCAGATCTGCCATGCTAAGAATTTGAGTTATTTTCTTTTCCTTGAAAGTGATGAAGAGTCACTGAGGAGATTTAGCCAAGGAATGACAGAGTCAAATTTTTATTTAAGGAAAGAAAAATGAAATTGCAGTTTAGATGATGAAAGCCAAAAGCTAAGGACACAGGTTGCAGAAAAAGCTAAGGGACTAGATTTATTTAAAAGACAACAAAGTTACCTTTAAAGATGGCAAAATGAACTAAATCAGGAGAAAAAAGATATTTCATTTCAATTTGCCAATATCATTATTTAAAATCATGATTCTTTCTTCTACTCATCACATTTCTTCACAATTGAAAGAATAAAAATAACACCAATGTTTAAAACAGCCTATGATTTGTTTTACTTTAAGCACTAAAGACGTAAGTACCTATACTTGATATATTTTTTTTGTTAAACATCACTTAATTACACCTTAATTATTTTATAAGTTTCTAATTATTAAATAAAGTGAGTTTACTAGGGAATATTTGATTCTAAAGTAAAGTAAGTCAAATGAAGTAAATAAAAATTCTCAGTAATCTAATCAGGTTAATAACCACTGTTTCCAATTTGGTATATTTCCACATGTATTTGGCTCACAAATGTGTGAGACATTGTGAATCTTAAAGCATTGAACCAATTCCTTATTGCTGTGCACTGAAATTCATTTTGATGTACTGGAATTTTTCACAATAAAATGGTGAGCATACTTGTGTATAAATCACTGGAAACACTTCTGATAATTTCCTTAGGATAAATTCTACATCAGTGGGTAAAGGCCTACTCAAGACTCTTGATACACATGAGGCAGCCCATTTCATTGCTCATTTTTATCATTGCTGGGTATTATCATGCTTTAAATATTTTAAAATTTAAAAGGAACTATTATGCCATTATTGCTTAACTTTATATTCCTTTAATTACTAATAATGGTGAAAATGTTTTCCCATAAAATTTGGAGAGCCAAGAATTGTTATTCTTTCAAAACCTGAATATAAGAAATATGATAATTCCTTCCATATGCGCAAACATGCAGATGAAACACTGCAATCAATCTAAGTATAAAACTATAAGGTACAACCTTTTTATCCTTCCTTGTATTAAAATTCAAACAAGTATAAATTAGCTTTAGAAATATATCGCTTTTTTTTAACTGAAGAATTAAAATTATAAGTTAACCAGGTCTAGTCACCATTTACTAGGACAAGAAGAGATAGATTTGTTGGGAATAGAAGAAATCAACAAAACAGTTTCAGATTTTTTGTTATTTTTCTTAATAAACAAGATTACGGGGCAATTTCTATCATGAAACTTTTAAGAAAGAACTGCAAGTTGATATCCACTATAGATAATTCTAAAATCAAAGTTGCTAAGCTCCAGCTTTGGAAAGAAATGTAAAAGGAATTGTGCTTTATCAGTTAAGAACCCATTGCACCAAGTGTCAGGACAAACTTTTGTAACGTAGACCACACAGTCACTTCGAGTTATTCAAAAATAGAATGTCAATTTTACAGATTGCGTCTAGAAATCAACACGATTGTTTGTACTTGGTCAATGAGGTTCTGAGAAATTGATAATAACATTTAAATTAAATGCATTTAAATCTCAAATGCAGAAGAAACAAAGAGAGTAAAAGTTAAGTGGTAAGGGAACTTGTTGACATATCGCAGCGTCATTATATCTACTATTTGGAGACTCACAAAGGCATGAAGATGCTATGATAATTTAAAAACGTTGCATGTGGCATTTATTAACAGCAAATGAGGATGTATTAGAAAATTACAGTATAGTTAGAGTCATTTTCATATCTATAAATCTTCTGCAGTTATGCCCTTAATTAATTTGTATTTATCAGAAGAACAAAAGAACAGCCATTACCTTTGTGGTTCCTGCTACTAAAAGTTGAACTGCTAGAATTAAAGAATTTTTGATAATTTCTGCCTTGGAATAAGGCTAAATTTAAACAGACTGTCTTTCATGTAATAGCTGTTCAGGAAGCGTTTTTTTGAACAGCACTGAATTTAAAGGCTTATTATTTTGTTCTCAAAGTCTAAGCTTGTATTTTCTGCTGTGCAACGGGAGAAATTCAGGGCCAATTTGGTAGCATACTTCCAGCATTTAGATTAACTCCTAGGGTATCCTATTAGTATTACAGAAATTATATTATTGTTCTACTCTATTATATTTTTATATAAAATATAACTTTAAAAAATTAAATCAAACAATAATTGCCACAATCTGCATATTAACCTTAATAGAAATACCATTGAAGGAAAAATGAATTACCTATGTAATTAACTAAGAACCTTTATAAAATGCTTATTTTAATGCAACCTTAATGCAGTTCCTAGCCTCAAAAAAAAAAAAAAAAAAAACACATGGAAGCTGCAGGGATTTTAAAGCTGTCCTGGTTATCAGCTTATCCTTGTAAGCTTCTGCTTATCTTATCAAAGTAAGGCATCACTTTTGCTTCCTTCTGCTAATAAGGTCTGGAGCAGAGCTTTCCTCTAGCAACTTAGTAATTCCTTTTGCAGACAGAAGTGTTCAGTCTGTTGGCTCTCCCCTCACTTATCTTTCCATTTCATTTTTTTTTTCAGGGCAACAAGAGATCCAAATCCATTTTCTTTCATTGCTGGAATTTTAAGATTCTATAGACTACAAAGAAGCATCTTTTTCCCTCAAAACCTTAATTCTAAGTACATTTTGATTTTCTAGATGTCTAAATGATTAGATAAGAATGTAGATTCTGGGGTAAGTCATAAAGCATCCTTAAATCATGATTGAACTAAGCATGAATCACATTTCTGACACTTCTATATTAATAGAAGATAAAGGGCAAATAACTTAGGTTTCAATACCTCAGTTCCCCTTTATTTAACATGGTGATAGAAATGAGTAAATCACAAGGTAATTGTAAGGATAAATAAATTAATATGAACACTACATAATTGCATGTTTGATTATTAATCCTACTATTAAATTTATTATTAAATGAGATAATCTATATAGAGTAGCTGGTACAATTATTATTATTTGGTTGCAATATTAGTTCATTACCCAGTTCAAGAGTAATTGTCTCAAATTTACAATTAATTGTAATGGCATCTTTGGAAGACAGATTTCAAATTCAATGTTACTTTAGTAAATATGAAGAAAAATATAAACAGACTACAGACTACAGGATAAAGCTAAATTAGAATGGTTGAAAAGTGAAAGTAGGAGGAAAGATTAATTATATTTAGGAATAATGGAAAAAGTATCAAGGTACAAAAAGAAACCCCATACGGTAGATTGGCAGTGTCAGCATCACAGTTTCAAAGGCAAAGTTAAGGCTGTGGTACAAAATGAAGGACAGAGTACATAAGAACCATGAGGTAATCTTCCTAATGAACAGACAGCTTGTCAAACCCTTCCTGGAATTCTGCAGCATGTCCATGACTCCCAATCTAAGAAGAATGTGAAAACTTGAAGAGGGTTCAGAGGACAGCCACAAAGATAATGAATTGGTTGTAAAGTAAGACCTACAAGAAAAGGTGAAAAGATCTGGAATTATTCAACTTGGAGGCAAGAACTTAGAGGTTATTTAAATCCTCAAGTTAAAAATAGATGGTATCCATCCCCTGCTTCTCCTTTGATTACAAGGAGGAAATCAGTTTAAATCTGAGGAGAGAACATTTATAAAATTTCAGCAATAATTTAACAAGCAGGTTCCTTACACATCATTAAGGGATCCTGAGAGTGGTTTACAAAATGTATGTGCTCCTTTAAGTTGTGTAATTTATTTACATATTTATTTTAGTGAGCTGCGAACGTGCAGTCTTTGATGAAGAAGAGAAATGGCCTCCGTGACCCGGCAGGGGTCTTTCCAGTCTTAAATTCCACTGAAATCCAGAGTTAAGTATTAATAGGCCACTAAATCACTGCCACATTTCTAGCCTTGCCTCTCACTCATTTGTTTCAGAACTGTGGGAGTGAGAAGGAAGTTGGGGAGATTTGGAGAGAGGTGAGCCTGGGAGCAGGGGCAGGATTGGGGGTCGAGAGGAGGCGGGAAGGTGCAGCGTTTGGGACGAGAGCATTCCAGACAGAGAGGCAGCAGTTTGCCGGCACAGATGTGAAAAAGAGAGAGTGTTACACATGTGGGCAATGGGGCATAATTTGGGTGTGGGTTAAACATACTATGCATGAACAAGGTGGTAGGAGATGGAAGATGCTGGAGAGATTGGCTCACAGGAGACCATACAGGGGTTTTAGCTTCATGATAAAGGTGATCTTTAACTCTGAGGTGTGAGGGCTTGAAGGGTATTTATTAGAGAACTTCTCTGATCAGATTTCTGTTTCAGGAAAATCACACTGACAAAAATGTGAATGATGGATTACCAACAGGAGGCACTGGTATATATAGATCCAGCCAGTCCATTTGAGAACTAATAAGGATCCAAACTAACTCATAGTGGGCATAGGGAAGGCAAGCAAAAGAAAGGGTGATTTCGGAAAGTTGGGTCTGGGATAATTTTTAGTTAGATACCTCTAGGGTCTAGGAAAAAAATTATAATTTAAAAAGGAAAGAGGATACTTAGTGATACAGAGCTTCTATTGAGTTATTTTCTTATCAATTTATTCAACAAATGAGTGATTACTATGAATCAAGCCTTATATTAAGTACTAAGGACACCAGGATGTTTTTCAGTACATAAATACATGACCTGGTTTTCTTGGGACAGTCCTGGTTGATACTTTCTATCCTTATGCATTGATGGATAAATGGCTAAATAAAATGTGGTATATACATACAGTGGAACATTATTCAGCCTTAGAAAGGAAGGGAATTCTTTATATATATATATATGTTTGCTGGCCATTATCCTGTCTCCTTTTGAAAAGTTTCTGTTCATGTGCTTTGCCCACTTATTGATGGTGTTGTTTGATTTTTTTTCTTGTAGATTTTTTCAAGTTCTATATGCATTCTGATTATCAGCCGTTTATCGGATGTGTAGAAAGCAAATATTTTCTTCCATTCTGTAGGCTGTCTATTCACTTTAATGATAGTTTCCTTGGCTGCGCAGAAGCTTTTTAATTTGATCAAGTCCCATTTATTTATTTTTGTTGCTGCTGTGATTGCTTTGGGGGTCTTCTGCATAAATTCTTTGCCTAGGCCAATGTCTGAAAGGGTCTTCCCTACATTTTCTTTTAAGGTTTCATGTCTTAGGTTTAAGTCTGTTATTCGTGATGAATTAATTTTTGTAAGAGGTGAGAGACGGGGATCCAGTTTCAATCTTCTACATGTAGTTATCCAGTTTTCCCAGCACCAGTTATTGAAAAGAGGTTATTTTCCCCAGTGTATATTTTTGTCTTCTTTGTCAAAGATTAGATGACAATATGCAGACGGTTTCATCTCTGGATCCTCAGTCCTGTTCCAGTGTTCTACATCTCTGCTCTTGTGTCAATACTATGCTGTTGTGGTTACTATAGCCTTATAGTAAAGCTTGAAGTCTGGTAGACTGATACCTCCCAGTTTGTTCTTTTTATTTAAGATTGCTTTGTCTATAGGAGGTCTTCTCTGGTTCCATACAAAGTGTGGAATTATTTTTTCTAGATCTGTAAAGAACAATGATGGTACTTTGATAGGGATTGCATTAATTCTGTAGATCACTTTGGGTAGTATGGACATTTTAACAGTGTTGATTCTGCCAATCCATGAGCAAGGTAGATTTTTCCATTTGTTTATATCTTCTGCAATTTTTTTTCTTAGTATTTTGTAGTTCTCCCTGTATATGTCTCTCACCTCTTTTGTTAAATATATTCTTAGATATTTCATTGTCTTTGAAGCTATTGTAAAAGGTGTTGTGTTTTTTATTTGATTTTTGGCTTGACTGTTGTTGGTGTATATGAATGCCACTAATCTGTATGTATTGATTTTGGATCCTGAGACTTTACTGAATTCATTTATTAATTTCAGGAGTCTCTTTGTTGAATCCTTGGGGTTTTCTATATACAATATCATATCATTGGCAAAGAATGAGAGTTTGATCTCTTCTGTCCCTATTTGGACACCCTTAATTCCCCTTTCTTATCTAATTGCTCTAGCAAGAACTTTAAGTTAAAATCAAGAAGTAAAATTCTGTCTACTATAGTTTCTCAAATTTCCAAAAATACTTCATATAGCTTTAGAATATCCTCTAAAGCATGATTTCAAAAATTTGAAAATGGTGATATTTGTTTTGTTTGGGCATTATTGGTGATTTAAATTTTTAAACTCATACCTTTCTGAATTCTCTAAATTTTGCAAAGATGTCATCTATTACTTTTCTAATCAGGAAAATAAAAAAATCATGAAACTCCATTTCTTATATATGTTATATATATAAGTATATAAATGTATATATGTAACATATATATTTCTTATATATGTTAATTAGGTACCACTTATTAGATGCAATATTGCAAAATACTCTTACCCTCAAATTATTTGCTGCATTTGTGTGTCTGAGTTCTCCTTTAGTATTAAAGAGACATTGTTATATATATTGCATTATTCACACATATACATATATATGTATGTGCATGTATGTATATATACACACATACATATATATATATTTACATTTGCAGTAAGTACCAAAATGGCATTGTCACATCAACATCTTAATTAAAATGATTATTCTAGCATTCATATTTCAAAATGTATTTATTGATATCTACAATTTTGAAATTCACTGACATGAAATTATTTGTAAATTCCAGCCAGATAAAATGTAAGCAAAACAAAACAAAACAAAGCAGAGCAAACCAACAACCAATGCATAAGATGTCAGCAAATATAATGGAAGTGTTATTTCAAGAACATAGTTTGTTGTTCCTAATTTTTCTATTGGAACAATGTAAGGCAAGGCTCAATTGCAGTCCAAAAACCAGAACAGTCTATGATATCATGAAACATTAGATGGAAAAACATAAAGTTCTATACCAAATAGCTAGTGATTTATTATAAATTTTATGTCTAAAAAGAGGAAAAACCTTAAACAAGATCTATTGGCAGTAAATAATTCTGCCAATATCCTTTACAGTAAGGATACTCCTTCAGTAATTTTCACTATTAATTACAGTAGCATGCATTTTCATAATCTATTGTTAATTCTGCAGTGTTTGGATGAACTTGGCTCTGACACATTCCTTTTTTACCTACGACCAGTAGAAAGAACTACTTGCTTAGGGTATGCTGTGTCAAACTACTGAAGTGTTTATATATATACTGCAAACAATACCTGTCTTAAACACATTTTCTATTTCTTTTTTCATCTATAATAAAACATATAAAAGTATTTGGTATAGCAATGTAAACAGAAAAAAACAAGTGCAAATCGAAAATTTTTAATATTGATAAAAATTAAATTGTTTTGCTGAAGTATAATCTGCTATTCTAATATTAAAACCAATTCCTTTTTCTCATCCACTGCTTTTCCTGTTTCCACTGCTTATATAGGTATATGGGTAGAAATTTCAATTAGGTTGGTTGTTTTACAAATGCTTTGAGAGTAATAATTTACTTTCAGTCTTTTCTTCAATATGTGCATTGGAAAGTGAAAAGAAAATTAATCTGATATTTTGTTATATATATGTACATGAACAGAATCCTAATTCTTTTATGTGTAAGATAATTAATGCTTAGAAATCATCCAAAAAGGAAATGTATAGTTATGTCTAAGCATTGATAATATTTCTGACCCAAAAAATTACCTGCCTGATAAATAAAATACATTATTTACTTATGTAGTATAAGTTCTTTTTATTTGTGTTAATTTGAACTTCAAAGTAATTTTCAATAAATTTGATTTCAACTTCAAATATGTTTGTTTGACAAAAAAACCTCATTTTTCGATTCCAGTGACCACATGGTACATCATTATTAGTGTCTTTTGTTAAGTCTTCAAATGAAAAATAAGTTTAATAATTATATTTTCCAAATGAATATAAAATAAAATCCATTCCAACCAGTCATATGATTCTGCTATTTAAACAAAAATTTTAGCTAAGAATAAACTATATTTTCCAAGGAATTATAAAATGTTGCAATTTTAATAAATTATGAAATGAAAAATGGAAGATTGTAAATGTGCACAATGAATAAATTGCTTTTTTAATGTAGGTAAATTGTTCTAAAATAAAAATTAACTTATTAAAATGTAAGATGAAGCTGGGTTTTGTGCTCATCGGCTTTCATTAATATTTTGTAAGACAAATATTTTTTATTGTACAATGTGAAAAACATGTTAAAACATTAATTGTATTATCATACTTTCAGCGGCCATTCACTTATTTTTTTGCAAGTTAATACGTGTATGTTGAATTTTATAGCAAACAAATTCCTGAAAGTGTTACAAGAGAATTGGGATTTGATAAAATGCTGTGGATTTCCAGCCTGAAACAGGGTAGGCTGAAGCCAAAAATAAACACTGTGCATTTAAGAGTTCAAACTCTGTGCAATTAAGTAGCTTAGAAATGTTAGAATTTTTTTCAAAATAACAGTGTCAAGTAAATTGTTTTTTATTTTGTACCTTGTTACATATGAGACAGATTGAGAGACTGAGACAAAGAGATGAACCTATACAAGGACGTGCATCTACTATACTTGGTAGCAGGCCTGCGCTTGAGGGCCAGAGCTGGGCCCAGAGTGAGGGTTAAAGGGCTACCATATGGAGTCCAGAGTACTGTAGAGCTTTTCAATTCTAAGTGCTACCGTGGGGCTCATAGTAACCTTCATTGTTGAAAAGGAGTCACTAGCTGGATCAAGATTTGTAACCACATTAGAAGCAAGTTTTCTAGTTGTCAGTGCTCGGGGCAAAAGATTGTAAGAAGTGAACAGCTGTGTCCTTAGAGAAAATAGATCAGCTTTGGTGAATTCTGTGACGCGTCTGTCACTGAGGGAAGGTTTGATAACAGTTACACAGATGAGGATATTAAATGTATCTTCAAGGTCAAAAGGGAAAAATGAAGGTGAATTTTGAATACTGCTAGGATTGTTCCATTAAAGGAAACTCATGTAAAATAATCCTTGCAATATGTGTTTGAAGAAAGGCAACAGCACACAATTTGATCATTATAGGGTTACAACAGTATGCAATAAGTTGTTAGGTAGATCTAGGTCTTTATTTCTAATGTGTGCAAAGATCACTTTGAGTGCTAAATTTGTCAGTCTCACCTAAAAATTACAACCAGATAGTGTTTGTACAAGTAGAGCTATGTGCTATATTCTTAGTTCTATATAATGGGAAGAATAAGAAGAATATGTACTTCCAAAAGTGTGTATTATAAATACTATCTTATTTTCAGTGATGCTCATTGTTGAATGCCCAACTGAAAGAGTGGCCAATAATTTGGATTGGTGTCAGTAAATATGCACCCCTAGAGTAGCTAACCCCATATTGATCACATATGTTTTTTTCATTCTGCATTGCCAAATTCATGACCTAAACAAAGAGCACAAAAAAAGTAAATTTAGGTGAGAATAAGGTTTAAGAGTTCCTGAGGAGCAAGTCAGAAATTGTACATGAAAGATGGAATGGGGAGAGAATAGAGATAGGGATAGAGAGAGAGGGAGAGTGTGTGTGTACATTGGCTAAAGGAACTAAGAGATGCTAAGAAAGAAACAATATAAAATAGGTGGCCACTGAATGTTTATTACTGGTATTACATTTTTATCAGTTTTTCCTATAAGACATTCGTTAGCAATGAGTGTGCTATGAGAGATCTTTTTGAGCCATCCTTTTCTGTCAAGTATGAATAGGACACTATATATGTGCCTGCATTAAGCAGGGATTATTTTCTATGACAAAATGTTCCATCAGTACTGATGAGGTGCTCAGAGTATACATGTTGTTGGTATTCAATAAGTGCTTAATAATAGTAATAATACCACAGATAACATGCAATTTAAGGAATAAAATCGGCCTTCACATATTTTTCTCTTTTGCAAAGAATAAAATGTCTTCCCTGGCCCTTTTTTGTCTGATGTTCTGTGAACATTTTCCCATTAATGTGAGGGTAGCTCTACTTTGATGAATGCTTCTGCTGTACACAGGAAGATGAAAAATAGGCCAGATCATAATCACTTGAGTATGTCCACAGAAAGGAATGCTATAGGTTCTCAAAACATTTTACTCATACTGTCTAATGAAGCTAGTTTTGTTTCATTGACGTTCTCTATAGTCCTTGATGCTAGATGGAGTATTTGTTATGATGAATCATGTGGCTAATTGGAGAGGTAAGAGAGAGATGGAGCAGAACAAATTATTTGAAGTAGGATTATTGTTTTATGGTTATATATTAATGATATGACAATAATCTATAAAAAGGTAGTCTAATGGTTGTCAAATAGGCATCCAAGGAGCTGAATATATTATATGTAAAAAAAGAAATCGTGATAAAATTAAAGCAATAACATGGAAGAATGAAAGGGATACAAGAATAAGTTTATATTTTGGCAAATTACACTTGAAATTATATACATATACAAATAAGTTGGTCATATAATAAATATATAATCATGATAGGACATTGAAAAGTTTGTTAAATTGTTTATAATTATAAAATCAATTTGTCTGACATGTTGTTAAGTTGTGTCAAATTCTTTTGTAGTCTTGTAAGAGAATTTAATTTTAATTACCATGGCTGTCATCCTTCAACTCTAATGAGTTATAGAGGGCAATCTACATATGCCTGATTTCTTTTCAAGAAGCTGATACATTCTTATCGGAAGTGTTTATATATGATTTCCTTCTCACGGTTCTTTGTCACTTGTGATTACTTGCTTGAATTTCCCATATTCAAATGCCTAAGAAACCCTAAGTTCATTCAAAACACTACGATAAAGGGCAGTGATCAGAGAGAAAAGACTCAACCCCTGTTTGTGTTACTGAATGATCTATTGCGTGGGGTTGGTAACTACAGCTCTCAGGGACAAATTCAGACCTCTTCTATTCTTATACATAAAGTTTTATGAAAACATAACTATGCTCATTCATTTATACATTGTCAATGTCTGCTTCCTCCCTACAGGACAGAACTGTGTCTTTGGGACAGAGATCTTATGGTCTGCAAAGCCTAAAATGTTTGCTATCTGGTCTTTTATAGAAGTTTCATGACTCCAAATTTATCATAATAAAGTAGCTAAAAATCTAACTCCAGCACTCCCTCCCACTACTTTTCTTCTTTTCATCCTCCTTTGAAAATACCTTAGATTTAATCCCCTAACTATTATTTAGTGACTGACTAGATAGGTCTTAAAAAGTCAAGTGCCATGGCTCATGCCTGTAATCCTCGCATGTTGGGAAGCCAAAGCAGGAGGGTCACTTGAGGCCAGGAGTCCAAGATCAGCCTCCTGAGCAATATAGCCAGACACTGTTTCTACAAAAAAAAAAAAAAGAAAAAAATATTAGCTGGGCAGGGTGGCACACACCTGTAGTCCCAGCTACTTGGGAAGCTGAGGCAAGAGAATTGCTTGAGCTCAGGAGTTCAAGGTTGCAGTGAGCTATAATTTCACCACTGTACTCCAGCCTGGGCAACAGGGTGAGACCTTGTCTCTGTAAAAAAAGGGCTTTTAAAGGAGCTTTCATTTGAGAAAACATTCAAAAAAATGCCTAAAATAATGTTTATGTTTGAATGACTTTCAGATATAGCCAACAAATTCTAAGACTAATTAATTTTAAATAATATTTTAAAATAATGGCAGCCATGTATACTCTTATTAATTGCCAGTTATAGTTCTAAATATATTGTTTATATTAACTTATTTAATCTTCACCACAACCTCTTGGAGAGAAGTGTCATCGTCGTCATCTGTTTTGGGGGAATGAGGAAATTTAGGCACAGAGATTTTAAGTAATTTACCTAAAGTAACACAGCTAAATGGGAGGCAGAAATGAAATTGGAACCCAGGCCAGCTGGATAAGCAGTAGGTTCTATGGTCTCAGTGTACATCCCTTGGCCAATGAATGTGCTTTGTCATTCAGTGAACACTGTTAGGACCCTGAAAGGATCACCACCTCCTGTTCTCACATATTGCCACAGAGCTTCAATGAAAGCAAGGTAAAACACTAACAATTCAGTAAGGGATTGCCATCTAATATATGGAGATATCCTATGTCTCTTACTTTCTAGTGCTTGGCAATAGATGAAAACATTACAAGAACACTTGAATGTGGAGAAGTAGGAAGACGAGAAGAGTGGTGATACTTGGGGCTTTATGTAACATTGAATTGAAATTGAAAATGAGGTTAAATATTCTCCAGGTAGCAAAACATTTCTTTAGAAGACAGAAATGGGGCATTTCAAGTTCTTTTATCACAAAACCCAAGAGCAAATGTCATAAATAAAATAATTTTACCATTACATGTGATTTACAGATGAGGCAATCACAGATGAAGCCCAGAAAAATTAGCAAACCTATAGTAATAAGTAACAGAGATAAATTTACTTGAATGATGGCTAAGAGAATCAACTAAGAAAGAATGAATTCTGCTCAACTACAGAAAATAAACTGTCACCTGAAAAAATTTGTAAAAGTTAAAAGGAATTATATTTTCAAACATTATTAAAATTAATCAGCATAATACTTGCATAAACTTGGAAAAATGACCCTTTCTAATTTCAGAGTAAGGCACATTATTTACTCTTATTGTAAGAAAAAATATGTGTCAGTAAAACATGCTGAGAATTCTCTAGTTTGTAAATTTTTCTCTTTTTGTTGATGGGAATGTACCAAAACTAATCAAAACATAAAAAATTAACTCACCTTTAAACTCACCAAATTAATTATAATTTATGAACATTTCTTTATAATCCATAGTCTGAGAACCTCTTCTTACTCAGTATTTGACTCACAAAAATAAAATATCACAACTACTTTTTTTTCTAGGAAATTATCTAACAAATTAAATGAGAATAACAATGTTTCCTTTTTAAAACAACAATGTTTCCTTTTTAAAACTAAGCTCTGAAAGAAGCTGAACCTCTGTCTTCTGATATGGTTCAAAACATTATTGTGTTTTACATTTAATAAAAAATATTGGCTACTTAGATCAAATTTATTTTTGAAACAAAAATAAATTTCGCAAGAATAAAATGTTGTTACAATAGCTGTTTTTATAATACACATTCAAAAAATAATGAAACATTCATAGGTGATGGGGGGATAAATCTGTTTAAAGGGGTTTAAAGTACAACCACTCACAACTGAGCTGGCCTTTGTCAGCGTGCACTTGACATCTGAATGAGTCTATTCTCTGTGCGGCGAGGGGTCAACACAATAAAATGGCTCTCATTGAATCATCGAGTGGTTTTGGAGAATACTACCAAAATGCTGTCTAGGTGTTCTAACACTGATCTGTGGAAAGGTCACTTTCACCTGAGTGACCTATGAAACCTATGAAACCTCATGGTCAACAAGACACAAAGAATAGTTAACAAGCCCAGAGACAGTAAATATTGAAGCAGCTCTTCCTTGACCAGTGCTTTGCATTTAACCAGAGTCTTCTGCAGGAGCATTGTTGGATCTGTTTTAGAACTATGAAAAGAATGTCAACTTGATACCCCTGGATGGACAGGCATTTTCTGTCGAAATCCCACCTTGATTCAACCATAGAAACTTTATTATGCTCATTATTTTTACTATTATTGCTGTTCTTGTTTACATCGGGTCATTGGTAAGATTTCCATTGAAGAAAGAGATTAGCCACTTGATAGACTAAAAAGCCACTGCACTAAAGAAATAAATTCATTTCTCAGACTATCTAAATATTTCACATAGTTATATGCTAAATAAATTTTTATATTATAAGGTTTGACATAATAGGATGACTTTAAAAACAAAATGTATCTTCAAAGGTCTGCTTTAAATATGAGGCAGAGTATAGTACAAACTGCCTGTAATTTCAGAATTACATATAATAGTTATTTTGTTAAAAAATGATATAATTATTTAGATTTAGGATTTTTATAAAATACTTCAATTAATGATTACTCTGGGAAAGAAAAAATTGTGTATTATAGAAACAAAAATACTAAAGACCATCTCTAACAAATTTTTGTAGAATGTATTTAATAACAAAAGCTATAGAGAGTAAATACTGGCCTGCTTTACCACAAAGGTAAGTAGATTGATTGGGAGACTTATGTTGAATGATTTGCAATTAATCCACAATAAAATTCTTAAATTCCAAAAATTTATAAGTCAATTGCATGATCATTTAGAAGTCAGCAGTTTCCACAGAGTAGGTCATATTCTAGTAGCACATCTTGATATAGTCTGTAAAGCATGAAGAACCCTCCTACTTACATCAGAAATTTAAACCTACGTATGGCCTCTTCCCTCAATTTAACCTCTTGCTTTGGCTTCCTGCTCAAAAAGGTTCTTGTTGTTCAGTGTTAACCACAGTTATGAATAAAGAAAATTTATTTTCACTAGTTTGGTCCTACAAAATCTTCAGTGGCCAGGCTACAAGAGGAGGGTCTTCAGGCAATGTTAAAAAATCAAATTTTCATTTTTAATAGGTAGTCTAAACTTGGCTATCAAGAGTCTGTTTTGAACATATAGTAGTATTTTAGACACAGTGTATCTTGAATTCACTGGGGTGCCTGATATCCCGGTGGTTCAGCGGGATTAAATGTAATTCTCTGGAAGTGTTCAATTAGAGTGAAGAAAATTAAATGCACAAGAAAAGTCATAGCAAGCTATAGGCTTGGTCATAAATTTTGGTAGAAATTAGATTGGCATTTGTACCAATGTATCATATTAGTCATTTTTATTCCTGATTCCTCTCCAACATGCACTCATTAATTCACAGGACATCATGGACTTGGTATGTGCCAGGCACAGTGCGGACACTGAGTGCCACAGTGGTGGCAGCAGTGACCCCTCCCTCATGAAATTTATAGTTTTATACAGTGTTGCAAGGAGGAAAGTATATCTTATTCATTTGATTACATTGAAGTATACACAACAGATGCTTAATAAGTATTTATGAATCTTGATTGAAAAGTTATAGGGTATGTACATCACATTTTCAAAATTTTGGATGCTGTTGGAGATATACTCAATGTATCAAATAAGTGACTACAGATTTAAACAGTTTTTAAATTCCGGATTTTTTTCAATCTCGAATTGCAGTAAATAGGATTAAATTTGTAGACAAGTGCTTTTAAATAACACTCAAGGTAGGAATAGTGTTAAGTGGGCCCAAGAAGCCAAGGGACATTCTAGGCTTCCAGGTGCCATTGGTCAGCACCAGGGCTGGGCTGAGGTACGCTGGTACCATGAGGCACAAATATTTAAGACATTATAGCATCTGAAGCCCACAAAGCTACAAAACAGAACTTTTGCTCAGGCGCAGTGGGGCACACCTGCAATCCCAGCTACTTAGAAGGCTGAGGCTGGAGGATCGCCAGTTCAAGCCCAGCCTGGGCAGCATAACAAGACCCCAATTCCATTAAAAAAAAAAAGTAACTTTTGTAATGATATTGAGAATCATTACATTGATTTTCCTAGGAAAAGGATCTCTAATTTTTCTAATAAGGACACAAAGGAGTTTAAGAAATCTCCAAAACCGTTGGCTGTTTACATAAATAGAACAGTTGGACAAGCTGTAGAAAGCCAAGATAAACAATGTAAGATGATCTATCACAGAAGGGAACTTCATCACCCCTTTCCAAATTCTTCTTACAGAAAAAAACAATCCCCTAGAAGTGGGGGTTGTGACATGGCAAATAAAGAAAATGAACTGCTTGTGCAGGCCACCTGTCTGAAAAATTATTCCACGATAATAGAACATATTTGTGTAACTACAGTGATTCTAGTTCTTCACAGGGAAAAAGCCCACCATCAAAATACAGGTTTTCTTCTGTGGTTTCTCAGGACCATGAAACAAATGGCCAAAGTTTTGTTCAGCAGGAATTTGTGATTAAATGTAACTTTAACTATCTGGAGAAAGCGTGAACTTGTAGCTTATTTGGTGAGGATAGAAGATTTTGGAGTTGTGGTAGTTTTCCTTTCTGTGCTCACCAAGAGTTTACAGGAAGAAAAACAATCTATCTCACTTGGCTGCTGTGTAGACTTGTTGCCTCTAGTAAAGTCACTGCTCAAGAGCAAGTTTGAAGAATATGTAACAGCTGGTTTAACTGGCTTCAAGCAGTCATAAAAAGGTGGTGGTCAGAACTATTATCCAAAACAGAAATTATAAATGATGGAAATAGATTTTAAAACAACAATTAAGTGGATTGTGGGAACAGGAAAACCATCTTACTTTTATTCCAGGATATACTGGTAACATAGCTGGGGATGTAGGTGCTTATTGATTACAGTTACATTGAGAGATTTCATCCACTCAAGAGTATTTGGTTATTCTAAACTTCCTTGGGCCGTACGATTAACAAAAAAGTAATGGTCTCATCTGAGAACTGTGAACTGTGGAAGAAATCAAAACCATCTTTTCTTTTAAAAAGCTACACAATGAAACAACTAGTGAACAACCTAATAACCTACTTCACATTGAAGTGAAAGGTATCCAGAAGAGGCCGGGCGCAGTGACTCACGCCTGTAATCCTAGCACTCTGGGAGGCCAAGGCGGGTGGATCACTCAAGGTCAGGAGTTCGAAACCAGCCTGAGCAAGAGTGAGACCCCATCTCTACTAACAGTAGAAAGAAACTAATTGGCCAACTAAAGATATATAGAAAAAATTAGCAGGGCATGGTGGCACATGCCTGTAGTCCCAGCTACTTGGGAGGCTGAGGCAAGAGGATCGCTTGAGCCCAGGAGTTTGAGGTTGCTGTGAGCTAGGCTGATGCCACGGCACTCTAGCCTAGGCAACGGAGTGAGACTCTGCCTCAAAAAAAATAAAAAAAGGTATCCAGAAGGACCAGCTTCCACTTCAAGGAGGTGAAAGTACACTGTGAAGACTGTTCGTCTTTGCTGCATTTGGGATTTATATGGTTATTTGGTAACACTGTTTAAGAACAACCGAGTCTTAATGCAATACTGCATAAAGATTATAATTTATACTAATGAGACTTATTAGTAGGAACCACAAAGACCAATCATAATTAACTTTTTTAAGATTTTGTTTTATTAAAAAACACTTAAATGTGTGCCAAAAGAAAGATTGAAAGTTTAAAACATCATAGCACAAACAAAAAAATTAAATTTTTTTGTCCACACTGTGTATGCAAAATGCCTTAATTATTAATACGCCAGTGTGTTATGATACCGATATATTTTTAACAAAAGTGAAACCAACTATGCTTCTGGCAAGACAAAAATCATGGAATTAAATCAAGGGTTTACATTCATGTCAAATGTCATTGAAATGTATTCCACACCATTTTTAAACCTTGAGAATATTTTTAGTATCTCTGATTTTTTGCTGGAATTATCATGTCGTGTAAGTATCTATTATCTCTATCTAAGGAAAAAGGCGAATATGTATTTGTATGAATATTTAACTGGAAATGTCCAAGGAGTTGGCTAACATATTCTATTCACTTTTTATTGTATATAAATTTCTAGTATTTTCAATTCTGTGTCATTTAAACTTCCTTTTTTCATTGGGTGTTGAGTCAGAAAAATAAAAATAAAAAAATAAACTTCCTTCCTTTTAAACTTTGTAAGCACTGCTAAAAAAAAAGACCCACAAAGGACCTCAAGGTAGTTGCAGAGCTATAGGATGAGGGGGACATCAACCTAGGGAGTAGTTTCTATGAAAATAGCTTAATAATTTCAGTTTATTTTCAGCTCTTTGACATAATTCAATTTTTAAAAAAGTACAGACAATTTGAGGTACAACCACAATGTTCAGGTAAAAGGAAAGAGTATCTCATTTGCCAGAGTATAATTGGAATTACATTTTTCATTCCAGGATTCACATTATTAGAGAAATTCAAGGAAGTGCTGAAGGAATTGGTGTTGGTTCTCCTGGTGAAGAAAGTCAGCAGAGAGAGCTAGCATTAAGTACTCAAAGCATTGTCTAATTAAAGATGAATTATATATATGTGTGTGTGTTAGGTAGATAGCCAGGCTCTCTGGCTCTTCTAGGGACAAGGGTGCCCTGCTTTGGTGCTGCCTCGAGCAATTGCCCCACCTGGGAAGAAGGATAAGGGCAGACACTCCGTCTGGTGTTGCCCCACCCTTAATACTATCCCGAGCGACTGCTACACGGGGGAAGTAGGGAACGCTTTACCAACCAGGAACTTCCCCAGCCTAGGCATATTAGGATTTGGAAAGTGATCTAGAATAACCTACGGCTAATTATTATGTCATTAGCTTAAATCTACATTGTGGCTCATCCCCTCAGGTAGGGCTTTTAGAGAAGGAGCTTGCATACACAGATACAACCTTGACAACACCTCTTAATCATTTGGTAACATCCCACACCTCCCAAAAGCTTTTCTCCAGAATAGGCCAATAAAAGGAAACAACTTGAGAATTCCCAGAGAGAGAGAATCAGTAAGTGAGCGAGTCAGTCTGTCTCTCTCCACTCGAGTAGACAGACTTGTTTCATTTTATAATAAAAAGCTACTGTTGTGATACTGCTTCCTGCTTGTGGTCACTCGATCATACCAGCTATGTTTGTGATTTTCTTCCAAGCGAGAAGTCAAAGAACTAGGATAACAGTCTGCCAAGAGGCAGGGCCTGACACTTTGGTGTGTCTGGTCATTCTTAGACTGCTCGGCCACGCTACCACCCACTGTCTGGTCATTTTTCAGGCAAGAGAACACCAAGGATCAAGAGCAGACTGCCACCCTGACATTTACATATAGTATGGCTCCAAATGAAAGACATTTATGAAGAATTAGACACTTGATTCCTAGAATCAGAATCAGGACTGGAGGAAGTTTTGAAAATGTCAGGTAAGGAGGTCTGTGAGAGAAGATGAGGAAAGGTCTGAAGATCTAGTGAAGATGTCTTTAGGTCACTGAGAGCTGAGTGTCCCAGTACCTCTTGTTAAAAGGAGTAGGGAAGTCATTCGCAGGACGAATTTGATCTATAAAGTTATAGATAAAAATCTGAAAAGCAGGACATCGAGGTGCTAAAATGAGAATGATTTGGTTACAATCCGGAAGTTTAATAGAAATGGGTATTATGTCAAATGCACAGTAGCTGGAGAAGGGACAAGGCTTGAATAGTGAGCCCAGATTGGGGAAATCCTGTGACTGCCATTTTCCAATCACAGCATTTCTTTTATGCAAGGTTCTAACTACATTTGTGCATCAGGTGTGGGTTCTTAAAACAACATGATTCCTGGAGTGACTAAAGCATAGTTTGGTTTTATTTATTAAATAAGTATACATGTTCTAATAAGTAAAGTTGTTTAAAAATATGAGACTCCTTGTTTCCTATTGCTGGAAGAACTCTGAGACAAGGTATATCTCTGAATTTTCCAAAATGTGGGAGTTTTTCTTAATGACTGTCCTAGAAAAGTTATTTCACACACTACATTTTAAATTTGGGGTTTTAATCAAAGCATGGAAGGAGATTTATTTTGTGTGTTCAAAGTTAAGACGTCTTTACTCCATCCACTGTGGATATGCTGCTTGCAAACTAACCCTTAGACTTCTGATTGTGTAGATTAAAAAATCCAACCCCTTATTTTGATATTATGGTTGAGGAGTCTTCTGTGTATTACCTAAGAATATAAATTAGCATTTAGACAAAATCTAGCAGTCAAGAATTTTGTACACTAAACATTAAGAATTAAGTATAGTGACACAGTTTATGGCTTTTAAAACTTTGAGACAATCCTTTAAAGCCTAGTTAACAACAATATTTTAAGAAAAATACATCCAATATCCTAAATGCATTTGAAGATGTGAGTTGGTCTCTAATTATTATCTAAACATAGGGTCAGTATATGAGCTTTAACAATTCCTTTACATAAAAGCAAACCTCAAATCATTTATAACCAAAGGGTAAACATAAAGATGACTAAATTTCAGTAGTTCCCTTCAATAAATTTTCTCAAACTGGCTTGTGTTTTTTGCTTTCTACTACTATTTTTTTTGTTTTGTTTAGACTGTTTTCCTCCCTTCCCCTGAGAGAAGTGTAGATTGGTGGGAGAGCTGGAAATTCTCCGGGTTACAGGATAAATCCAGCTCGGCTGCATGTGACTGCCTGATTTAGCAGCTGGTAATACTGCGAAGCAATGCTCAGCACTTGTTCTTATAGTCTTTTATGTAATATAATATATATTTTTAAAATTGTTTGTAATTTTTTTAGCACTTTTGGGGCCGCTGGTGGTCTCTTTTTCAGGCTAAATAGACCAACTGCTGCTGCTAAAAGAGTTTATTCGGCCACCCACACTCGGAAGCACAACCTCCTCCTCCCCGTGTTTCCCTGAAGTAGCAGTCAGCAAGGCCTGTGCAGTAATAGCTGTGAGCAGCCTTCAGGCTTGGAAAAATGTCACAGCTTGATCCCTAGAGCCTCCAGTGCCCCCATTCAATCAGTGCTCAACTGCATGACGCACCCTGAAACTTAAAATGAAAGCCCTGGATTCATGGCCAAAAATACAAATTCCCTACTGGCTCTTCCTGTGGGAGTTATTGAAGTTCTTGGTTAGCTCACGGATGGTTACCTACACTCTCCTTCTGTCTCAGATAGCAAGGAAAAAAAAGCACAACTGTAACATTTCCTGCACAAAGGCCTTGACTGGGATGTAGAAAGACTTAAAAACAGCAAGCATATACATTTAAAAACAACATTTTGACAGATAAAGTTGAGTGATAAAACACAGTGAACTTCTAATTACCTCTCCTATGGAAGGCAAGCAAAGGAGGGGATAGCCCAGAACAGCAGTATGCTAAATAATCAAATTTTATTTTATTTTCCTCTGAAACCCCAGAATTTAAGTGTGTGTGTGTGTGGTGTGTATGTGTGTATGTGGTGTGTGTTTGTGTGTTCAGTAATGTTAAGGGGTGATAATTTTCAGGCCCAGATAAATTAAGAAGAATGGGGAAAGTAATGATAGATTAAAATTTTGTTAGAAATATTTCCATCCCACATCAAGGCAAAAGACATGTATGGCTGCCCCTGGAGGATCACATACAAAATGTCAGGTGGTCTGAGTGCATCTACATTAGAGAGGCCTGGTGCAAAATGGACCAAGAGCTTTTGGCCATAGAGAAAGATAGGGTAAGAAACACTTGTAGAAATGTACATTGATATCAGTAATCATTAATATTAGCAGCATTTTTGATTACTAGACACCCTTAATATTCCTTGCATCCCAGGAACCTCTCATATTCTGAATTTCCCCAATAAAGTCCCATTTTCTAAACTTCCAAACTTTGTTATTTTAGTAGAACTAAAGTTTAAGAAAGGAGTACACCATTTCTATTACTTGCTGCTATATTTTTAAATCATCTATTTTTCCCACAGCACAGAGAAAATTTAATACAAGTGACATATAAGTAGAGATATATATTTTGGCATACATGTCAAATCTTGGCCCACAACTATTTTAGTTGATGATTAAATTTATCTTAATAGAACTTCAAAGGCCAATACCAGCTCTCTATTCAATAAATTATAAGACTCAATTATGCAAGCACCCTCTGCAGATCTTATTATTTTTAGAATCAGATTCACAACTGTTTTTACACATGAAACCTTTTCCGATAATTTGAATCCATGTTAACTGAGCCTATTTTTACCTTTTTAAAATTTTTAATTTACCATTTCTTTGTAAAATATGGTTTATTTCTTGTTTAGGGAGATTAACAGAAGTTCAGTGACTCTGAAGATCCGTCTTCATTGCTGAGGACACTGGTATGCTGAAAAGTAGAGAAAGATCCTCAAGCTAAATAATCTTTATTCAAATAATTGAGCAGTGATGGGGATGTACATGAATTCTTGTTGAACAAGTGAGTGAATTTTCTCAAAATTTCACTCAAATTGTATATTTTTAAAAGCAAATATTATGATTGATCATATTGATTTGCAGAAAAATCTATTATTTTATTAGGTAAAGAATAGCATAGAATTTAAGATGTTTATTTTAACTCCAATAACCTTATTCAGGAGCAGCGAAAAAGAATTGTATCTTATTTTCATGTTCTAAAACTGACAAGATGGTGTATGGAGAAATCAAGAAACAAGCAAAGGAAGGCAATGCCCACATTTTTAATGAGGCATTAAAAATTTGTAGTATACGATTGATACAGCTTTTATAACTATTCCTTCCTCTTTTTTTTATGTCACAAAGGATTGTGTATTAAAAAACAACTAGGGGCAGCTGCAAGAGGAGAATCGTGTAGTCCAGATGGTCTTTTTCCAACAAATTTTTGTAATAAATTGTTAACGTTTCCCACAGAGTTTTGAGATGAGAGTGATATATTCAGGGTGTGGGATTGTGGAAGATGATAAAAGTAATAAAATGCCATCTGCATTGTATAACTGTTCTCTGTTAGAATCTGTTAAGTCTGCACATATCATCATCATCATCACAAATCTATTTACCAAATACTTGCTGTGAGTTAGACATTCTTATACATGCATTATAAATATTAACTTAATGCCGTGAGGTAGTTCTATTACTATCATCATCCCCATTTTATAGATGGTTACACTGGGGCCTGCAGAGCTAAATGACTTGCCCAATATTTCTTAGCCAGGAAGTAGGAAAGCCAGGAGTCCAAAATGGACAGACTGCTCCAGAGTGGGAGTTCTTGACCACCATGCTGCTTCCTCTACTTTGCAAATGTAAATAATAAATTGGAACTAACTAACCAACGAGCACGTGTGTGCAGAGAGGGAGGTATAATTCAATGGAAACAAAACAGGGGAAAGGAGGGAGGGGGGGGAATGTGCAAAAACCTACCTAATGGGTACAATGAATAGTATCTGGGTGATGGGCACACTTATAATTCTGACTCAAGCATTACAAAAGCCATCCATGTAACCAAAAACATTTGTACACCCATAATACTTTCAAATAATAAAAAAGAAAATAACCTGAAAAATGGCTTGTTGTTTATCCTTTAAGGCTGAAGCAGCAGGTTTGCCACTTACTGTCCTCTTTGAACTCTTAGCAAAGTCTTGGTCCTTTGAGAGAGCTCAGTCAGTTAGGTCAAAGACTGACTTCTTGTCACGTGTTTGTGAAAGAAGAGAATTCAGACTCTAAATATAAGAAAAATCTAATGTTCATCTCTCACTTTCACAAAGTAAGCTGAATAAATCCATAGGGTTGATGGCTCGTAATAATCTGCCAAAATGTCAATTTATCTTGGGAGGCAGCATGGTATAATGGACAAGTTCTTTGGAGTAAGATAGACCTGAGGTGGAAACCCTGTCTGGCCACTTATTGCCTGTCTGTAATTGGGCATGTTTTTGCACTTCTTAGACCAAAGTTTCCTCCTTTATAAAGTGAAGATACTAAAACCATCATTCCCACATGGGAATGGAGAAGATAAAATGGTGCTGAAGGCATGGCCCGGCATGTGGCAAACCCTCCGGAAGTCTTAGAGGTTCTTCTTTTTAACTCCTGTTTCTTAGAGCAGTGGTGCTTAAGTCTGGTTGCTCAGCGGAACTTCTGTGGAGCTTCTAAATAACAAATGGGTGGACCCTAACCGTGAATGTCAGTTAAGGGCTGATAACACTTGCTTTATCCAAAGTGCCCAATTTTCTCTGGAGCTGATGAAAGCTCACAGGACAGTGGATCTCCATTCAAGTTCTCTCTCCACCTCTTCTCACCTTGGAAAAAAAGAGGCAGCTAACACTGCAGGACAAGGTTTAAATACTCTTCAGATGATCACTGATCACAGCATTGCCTACTCTGACTCCGGCTGATCTTCAGGTCTATAGCTGGAGCAATGCTGGCTTAGTTATAGGTCCCTGGAGGAGTTAAGGTGTTGTTCTATACACATCAAGACTGTACTTCACAGCTGCAGTCCCCAACCCTTGGGCCGCAGATTGGTAGTGTGGTCCATGGCCCGTTAGGGACCTGGCCGCAGAGCTCCACTGCCCCGCCCCCCACAACCCTCCACCCACCGTCCGTGGAAAAATTATATCATATTTTGAATCATTGCAGTTTTTGGTATATATTTTTACTTTGAGATTCCATCCTAGGCATTATTTTATTTGGGGGCTCAAAAAACAGTACCCAAAAATGAAGGTCTTAAAAGCAAAAGTTTTTTGTGTTTTTTTTAAGACAGAGTCTCACTCTGTTGCTCAGGCTAGAGTGCCGTGGGTTCAGCCTAGCTCACAGCAACCTCAAACTCCTGGTCTCAAGCGATCCTTCTGCCTCAGCCTCCCGAGTAGCTGGGACTACAGGCATGCACCACCATGCCAGGCTAATTTTTTTCTATATATTTTTAGTTGCCCAATTAATTTCTTTTTATTTTTAGTAGAGACAGGGTCTCCCTCTTGCTCAGGCTGTTTTTGAACTCCTAACCTTGAACGATCCGCCCGCCACGGCCTCTGAAAGTGCTAGGATTACAGGTGTGAGCCACCGCGCCTGGCCCAAAGCAAAAGTTTTTATCGGACCTTCTCTTGTCCTCTGGCCTCACAGTCCCATTCTTCCCTGAGGCTGGCCAAAGAAACTAGAATCCCTCTTCTCCAAGGTGGGTCATAAAATCCAGAACCCCTTTACCTAAAAGCCAGCCATAAAATGTAAAATTACTCTATATAAAAACTGGCCATAAAGAAATTATCTGACCTACCTTGTGTGACTGTAGGTCATAAGACTCCATTCCAGAGAGGGTCCTGTCCCTGCACCCAGAAGAAAGGGATGCAAGCTCTAAGAAGCCAAGAAGAGTCTAGACTGACAGGTTTTGCTGGGTTTTCTCATTCAGTCTATCAGCATTAAATCATACCCTTTTTGTCCAATCATATTTCTACATTACTGTTCATACTTTGTTGATCCTAAGCATAAAAGTGGACAATTTTCCCTGTATCTTTGGGTCTTCATTCTGAAGGCACCGTGTACATATTTTGTACACATAATTTGTATGTCTTTTTCTCCTATTAACTTGCCTCATGTCAGTGATTTTTCAGCAAAACTTTTGGGGGCCAAGGTGCGTGGTTCCTACAGGCAAAGATATTAAGTAAAGCTTGATTAAGGTTTATATGTATGCACTCATTTACTACTACCTAGATGAAGATACAGAATATTGCCAGAACCCAGAAGGATCCCTTATGTCTTCTCCCAGCATGTCAACCTCTGTCACAACATACGAGTTATACTGTTTTGAAACACATACACATAGAGTTAGGTAGTCATCTGGTTTCTGAATTCTTTCACACATCATTATTCTGTAAGACTCATTGTCTTAGTCTATTTTTCATTGCTATAAAGGGTGGTCAATTCACACTTCCATATTTGCTATTAGCTTCACTGCCTTTTCATTCTGTATTGGCTCATTGAATTTATGGTTAATCCAAATTTGAAAGACAATTTGCATTTTACATATGAAGGAATCCTGCTGGATGGAATGTTATTCTACTTTGAACTATATTAATTCTGTGTATTAAATATAAACCTGTGTAGGAAAAAAAGTTTTTCATAGTCCATAAAATTGTACTAAAATGTATCTGTCAATTTTAAAAAGATTACTTTACATTTATCTATTCTACATTTTAATGAGGACTAAATGACATGAATTATGAGGAGTGAATAAATATATGCATGCATGCGTGCGTGGTTATATATCTGTCATGATGGAAATAACTATTTAAATTCAGAAAATCCAAGTTTGGTTCCAGTTCTTACTAATAATGTGATCTCACTAAAGATAATTAAATTCAATAAGCTTTGCTTCTTATTTATAAAAAAGGGATTATAGTAACATTTAATACATTGTTGTAGACATGTATTAATTTTGCTAACTCAGTATTTAGTCCCCTGGTGCTTATGGTAATAGTCTTTTATTAGGTTGTTTTCAAAAATGGCCACAATGATTCCCATCTCTGTATGCATCACCTTCACACGTAACTTTGCAGGTACAAGTGTAGACCTCAAGAGAACTTGTATAATTTCTCTTCACTCTTTTGGGACTCTAAAGGGCCAGATGCCATTTAAATTGTCCAAGCTAGCCTTTTGGAAAATGAGACAGCATGTAGAGCATTGATATTCTCTCCCAACTAAACCATTTTAGACTGTCTACCTGACTTGGCAGACACATTGAGTGAACCCACTCAAGTTGGGAAGATCCACCAAGATGAACTAGTCCAAACTGCAGGCCCACAGATTCATGAGACAAAAAAAGTAGTTGGTGTTTCATACCACAAAGTTTTGAGGGGGGTTGTGATTTGTTGCAGAACAAAGCCTATCTTAAAACAAACAAACAAACAAAAACACTTCTGAATTTTCTACTCATTAGTGAAGGGACCTATGCCTCAGGTTATTTTGACAAGAATCGCCTTTGGACCTTTTACAGGAACTCTTGGCAGAGAGAAGCTCTTTTCATACAGAGATTGGAGATTGCTATGTTAACAGAATGTCAGGTAAGAGACTGATGATCACCTGCCAACCATTAAGGAAATACCACTCTCCTAATGAAGACTTCTTGGAAAAAGCAGAGATGAAAGGTAAATGGTGATAAATACTTGTTGGCATTGTTTGAGTGTGCAGACCCAATGATGTCTGAAAGTAATACTACTTATGAATCTTTCTGCTTCATAAGCCATTAATGTTAATTGTAATTTAAGTGAGTTTAATTGGGCTTTTTTTCTATAATTAAAAGTCCAAACTAATACACATGTTCATTATGACATTAGAGCAGAAAAAAAAAGTTATCCCTCATAAGCTTGAGGGATTAGTTCCAGGCTGCCCCCCCATACCAAAATTCAAAAATTCTTAAGTCCCTTATATAAAATGTTGTAGTATTTGTATATACTATACACACATCTTCCTGTGTACTTTAAATCATTTCTAGATTACTTATAATATCTAATACAATGTAAATGCTATGTAAGTATTTGCATACTGTATTGTTTTTCATTTGTATTTTTATTGTTGTATTATTTTTTAAAACATATTTTCAATCCACAGTTGGTTGAACCCATGCAGACTGAGTGCAGAACCTGACAGTATATATATATATATATACACATATATACACACACACACACACATATATGTGTGTGTAATATATGTATGTATATGTATATATAGAGCATAATGTTTATAAAGTAGAGCAGAGGTTGACAAAAATGTTCTATAAAAGGCCAAATGGGAAATATTTTAAGCTTTGTGGCCTAAAACTTCTCTGTTGAAACTGTTCAACTCTATTGTTGCAGTGGAAAAGCAGCCATAGACTATACATAAACAGATGAGCATGGTTGTGTTCCAACAAAGCTTTATTTAGAAAAGGAGGCTGTGGGAGTGACATCAATGAGTGGCAGAGTAAGGAGCTCCAAACATCCCCTTCTGCATGACAGCAGCAAAAAAGTAGCAAAATTTTCAGAAGCAACTTTTTTAGAACTCTAGATATTAATCAAAACCTTACAGCAGGCCAGGAAGTGTATATAAAAATAAATGGCTGAATACCATAAGAAAAATGAGCACTGTGGCATTTTAACTTAACCTATTCTCATTGCCCTCTTCACTTCTGGGGGATAGCCTTGAAAATTAACAGCCTTCAAGCATAGTAAAAAGCAACAGCCTTGCAACCACCAGAGGGGACAGAATAAGGTTGGAGTTTCTTCAAAACCTCATTCCCAGAGGGTTGTCATTAACTGACTTGTCTAGAATGTATAATTTATTAGATTATTTATTTATTAATAACAAAGAATTTATTATTTCTTAGTTTGATCTTGCCCAAAAAGAGATCTGGTGTTTGCCTAAACTTCTGGGTGATAATCAATGTCATACACTCCTGCCATCAAGGGGTATCTTTGTTTAGACCAAGGGTTGGTCATACCAGCTCTTAGAGTGACATGAGGCTGGCAATACCTGGCAGTCTTAGGGTACGGACTGGCCATGCCAAGGACGCCAATCATGTGATTAATAAGTTGGAGAGAGTCTTTGGGTCACATGGTATCTGTCAACTTGGAGATTGAGTTCAGTCACATGGACAGTCACTCAATAAATCATGCATATGTAATGAAGCCCCAATAAAATCTCTGAATACCAAATCTCTGGTGAGCTTCTCTGGTTGGCAATACTACATGTGTATTGTCACACAACTATTCCAGGAATATATGTGTCTTGAGGACAACAGAAGCTTCATGTTTAGAACCTTCCCAGGCTCTGCTGTGTATATCTCTTTCTTTGGTTGATTTTAACTTGTATTATTTCCTTGTAATAATATAATAATATTATTACATAATATTAATGTAATAATAAAGTGCAATCATGATTATAACAGCTTTTATTGAGTTATGTGAAGACTTCTAGCAAATGATCAAATTTAGGGTGGTTTGGGGAATTACCCTAACCTGCAGAGGGTGTCAGAAGTTCTAGGCAGACTTGGCAATTTGGAAGACTGTGCCCTCAAACTTTTAGTTTGTCTAATTCTAGGTAGTTTGTACCAGGGGTGGGATGAGTGCTTCCTAGAATGGCCCTGACTCACTGAAGCATGTGATTTAGAAAAAGAAAGAATAGGAGGATAGGTAAAAAACCTTTGGGTGGTAATGGGGTTACCCATGGAATAGAACTGCAGCTGTTTTGTGGTCAATTAATGAATGCAAAAGTTACCAATAGAATTTAGAAGTGATGGATCAAACCCCTGAGGAGTTGGTTCACTGGATGCACAATGACATGTGAAGAAACAAGAAATAAACTAACATATTATCTCTTCATTATTGATATATGTAATAGCTAAAATTAAACAAGGGAGAGCGTTGAGGGTGGACACTGGTACTGGGCCAAACTTGGATTCTGATTGGTGCAAGCTACAGCATCTTACCTCGAGTCTCATACCAATGGGTAAAGTTAAAACCAAACAAAAAAGTATTAAGACAAATATGGATTCTGGGTCTACCTTGGATCTTGACCAGTCGGAACTATAGCATCTAGCCTAAGGGCCCCTACCAGTGGCGAAAGTTAATATGAAAGCACATGAGTCAGTAAAAATGGTCATAAGGTGAGACAAAAAGACATTTCTGGGATTCCTTGATATCGGAGCTCCATGTACTATGGTTCAAAAAGAAAAGAAAAATAAGTATTGTTTCAGACCTGAGAGATAACATCAAGCATACCTGCATACACTTAATGTAAGATTCAAAGAGCATGAAAGACAGAAAAGGACAGGAAACTATTGGAAGAAATAATTGCTGAAATCTTTCTAAATTTGTTGAAAAACATTAATCTATACATACAAGGATCTCAATTAATTCCAAGAGATTCACATCTAGACACATCATAATAAAATGGTTAAAAGCCAAACAAAAAGACAAATCTGAAATCTAAAGTTAGAAGGGACACATAACTTACAAGGAATCCTCAATAAGGATAACAGCTGATTTCTTGTTAGAAACCATGGAGGTCAGAAAGCAGTAGGATGGCATATTCAAAATACTAGAAGATCAAAATGTTGTTCACTAAGAATTCTATACCAACAAAAGTATCCTCCAAAAATAAAGCAAAAAATAAGAATTGTAAGCTTAAGAAAAGAAAAAAAAAACCTAAACAGAAAATTTATTGGTAGCAAACCTGTCTTACTAGAAATACCAAAGGGAATCCTTCAAACCCAAATGAAAGACCATTAGATTATAACTTGAACCTATATGAAGAAATAAAGAGCACCAGTTAAGGTAACTAAATAGGTAAATATAAAAAACGGTATAAATGTATTTCATTTTTGTAACTCTATTTTCCCTCCTTATTTAACAAATAACTTTATAAAGCAATAATAAAAAAACCCCGTATTTATGAACACAAAATATATACATATGTATTTTGTATGATGATCAGAATAAAGGATAAGGTGATAGAACAGTATAGGATCAAAGGTTTTTTATATTATTAAGTAAAACTGGTATTAATCTCAACCAGATTGTTACAAGTTAAAATGGTAATTATAATCACCAAGACAACAATTAAGCAATAACTGAAAAATAATAATAATAAAAAAGATAAGGAAATTAAAAAGTACAAAAATTATCTATTTAACACAAAAGAAGGCAGCAATGGAGGAGTAGAGGAACAAAAATGGCACAAGACAGAAAGACAACAGGAAAATAACAGTGGAAAACCCAATATTACCAGAAGTTACATTAAATGAAAGTGGATTAAACAATAAATTGAAAGTCAGCAACTGGCAGAATATATTAATATTAAAAGACTTTATTGAACTATATGCTCTCTACAAGAGATACAATTTTGATTCCAAGGCACAAATAGATTGAAATAAAAGTATGGGAAACAATGTAACATGCAAACAGTAACCAACAGTAACTGTAAAGAAAGCTGGGGTAGCTATACAAAATAACCTTTTAAGATGAAAATTGTCACTAGAGAAGCAGGATATTTTGTAACAATGAATGTGTTATTCCATCAAAAATCTATAAAATTATAAACATATATGCACCTGAAAACAGGGCCCCAAGATACATTAAGAAAGAACTTTCAAAACCAAGGCAGAAATAGAATATTCAACAAAAATAGTTGGAGACTTCAATATCCCACTTTCAGTAATGGATAGAAAAAGACAGATGAATAGCAATAAATAGAAAACTGAAACAGTACTACCACTCAACTTCTATAGAACAATCCACCCAAAAACAATAGAATAAATATTCTTCTCAAGTGCACATGAAACATTTATCAGGCCAGAACAATTTTTATGTACTAAAACAAGCTTCAACAAATTTAAAAGGGTTGGAATCATATAAAGTAGGCTCTCTGATCACCATGGGATTAAATTATTTATAAATAATAGGTAGCAACTGGGAAATTCACAAATATGTGGAAATTAAAAGATTCACTTCTAAATAACTAATAAGTCAAAAAAAATCATAGGAGAATTAAAAATACTTTGAGTTGAGTTTAACAATAACCTAACATGCCAAAACTTATGGAATATATTTTAAAAAGGAAGAGGGGAAATTTATACCTATAAGTATATGCATTTAGAAATGAAAAAGATCTCACATCAATAAACTAGCAGTCTACCTTAAAAAAAATTAGAAAAAAATTTGAGTGAACTAAAGCCCGCATAAGCATAAGTACTTAATAAAGGTCAAAGCAGAAACAAATAAAAAAGAGAAGAGAAAAACAATAAAGAAAATCAACAAAACCAAATGTTCATTCTTTGAAATGATCAACAACATTGACAAACCGTTAGCTAGAATGACCAAGAATAAAAAAAGAGAGACGGTTCAAATTACAAAAAAGCAAAAATGAAAGAAAAGAAATCACTACTGACATTATAGAAGTAAAAAGTATTATAATGGAATACGATGAAAAACTATTTAACAAAAAATTAAATAATCCATCTTGTGGCTCCACTTGGGAAGGAGGATTGAACACAGAAGACAGACAACAAATGACAGACACACAGACACGATACAAGACTGCAGCAATCTCTGCTGGCAGCGCTTTATTTTTAACACTGTTCTTTTGGCATCTGTCCCAGTCTACCCCAACTTTTCCCACCACTATTTTCTGTTCCCAGAATGTTTTCGTCTCAACATGGACTGCTTCTCACCGCTCTGCCTCAGGGAGTTAACGAGTGCGTCTCCTCCTTTGCCCTTTCCTGATTGCGGGTCAAGGCACCTTGGCTTGTTTGCAAGTCACAAGGTGTCTTGAGGCCGATCAACAAGAAACAATCCGTGTGAGAACAGGTGTTCCGAGAACTGCTTTGTTTAAACATGGCTGAGAGCTGACCTGGTGTCCACTA
>CAUYRT010001735.1:0-11057 GCA_963574885.1 Lepilemur ruficaudatus
TGTAGTCCCAGCTACCTGGGACACTGAGGCAGGAGGATCGCTTGAGCCCAGAAGTTTGAGGTTGCTGTGAGCTGGGCTGACGCCACGGCACTCTAGCCCGGACAACAGAGCAAGACTCTGTCTTAAAAAAAAAAAAAAAAAAGGCCGGGCGTGGTGGCTCACACCTGTAATCCTAGCACTCTGGGAGGCCGAGGCAGGAGGATTGCTCAAGGTCAGGAGTTCGAAACCAGCCTGAGCAAGAGCGAGATTCCATCTCTACTAAAAATAGAAATTAATTGGCCAACAAAAAAAATTAATATATAGAAAAAAATTAGCCGGGCTTGGTGGCGCATGCCTGTAGTCCCAGCTACTTGGGAGGCTGAGGCAGGAGGATCACCTGAGCCCAGGAGTTTGAGGTTGCTGTGAACTGAGCTGACGCCATGGCACTCACCCTAGCCTGGGCAACAGAGTGAGACTCTGTTTAAAAAAAAAAAAAAAAAAAAGGAATCACTGCTCAACTCACCAAGCCTTGCTCTTGGGCCTTTGGCTGGGGTAAACATTCAAGTTCAATACCAGCACAGCCACAGTAGCAGTGGGAACCCCTCTGACCCCCATAACTGAGGAGAAAAACAGGGCTTGGAGAGTCACGGCATTCCAGGAAGCTGATTTTCGGCGTAGCAACCTGTATAGTAGCATTTTTGTAAACAAGTCTTCCTTGGCTCAGGAATTGACTTTTACGTGCAAAAAAGACTTATGCATGAGACAAATACCACCAACTGACAGCCTGCACATCAGGAAATAAAGGAAGACCTCTGGCTATCATAGCAAACAAATTCTCACTGCTAGTACTTCCGGGAGCCACTAACGTAAAACTAAGTTAGGACCAAGTGATTTGACCACTTACTTTTCCATTGTGCCAAAAAGCCATTTTGGTTCCTTATTGAATGGCATTTTCATACCATGAAATGTGGCCATTTTTTCAGCTATTTCTGCAGAAATGTCTGGCAAACTTAATTCTTCAGTGTCTAATCGCCGGCTCTGAAATAAAAAAGAGAATTAAAAACTGACATTTACCCAGGTGACCTAAAAAGTGTGAGATTACACAATTTTAAGAACCAGGAGCTAGTTTTTATAGTGCATTTAAGTCTCATCCAATGCACAAAATTCCCTTAAGAATGAACACTGTCCCTACATATGGTGACCCAGAAATTGCTATGGCACTTCTACAGTAAGGAGCAGGCTACCTCCAAAGGTCTATTTCATTTTGAACCCTTTTTGTGAGAAAGTTCTTTCTTACATCTTATTGAATTTTTACTTTCCTAAGATTCTAGGAAAGTACACTTTCCTGTGATTCTGCTCTCAAAACTCACACAGAGTAAATCTATTCAGTCTTAGCTAACACTAAAAGTCATGGCTCCAGCAATGCACAGCAGGACCCAGCTCCCAGCTCTCCCACAGGCTGGGACGTCCTACTCTCGTGCGGTGTGGGGAAGGGCGGTGCTCAGAACAGGCTCTAACCAGGAGGCGTGCCTAGAGTTCAGGAGGAACCACCTCCAACTGCTCCCAGTGGTGGTGTCAGCCCCTGGCCTGCCACACAGCAGGTGTCTAAGCTGAACAAAGAAACAGAATCAAGGAGGACTTTCTCCCAGCCTCTGGGGCCTGCACTTGCCCTCACGCAGCCTGAGGCCATGCTTGCCTGGGCTGCCCTTTTATGGGATGCCTTTTTAGGGGATGCCCATGGGAGCTTCTGATTGCCTGAGGCCTCTACAGCTTCTTCACATGAACTTGAAGAGATATTTCTCTGAAAAGCAAAGCAGTACAACACAGGGGTTAAGAATTGATGCTCCCAAGTTAGAGAAACCCCAGATCAAATTCTGGCTTTAATACTCATTTCAAAGCTACTTGACCAGGCGAGTTACATCAGACCCCTGTGCCTCGTTTTCCCAATTCTGTAAAATGGGAACTGTGACATTAAGTCTCTCTCAGAGCTGCTACAGGACATAATGCAAGTGAGGCCCAGGGTAAGTCTCAAGAGAGGGTAGATGCTTTAGAATCAGAACTAATAGCTCTTCCATCTTCTACTCAACTCTGGAATCCTCTCCAACATTCTCAACAAATTATCAGGGAGTCAAATTCCAGTGGCAGGACGCACAGGACTTCTTAAGGCAGCTCACTCAATTTTCAAAAATGCCAGTAATCTGTTTGGTAACATGGAAAACTTAAAGCCAACGTGCTCAAGGACAAACAAACCTCAATATTCCAAGTTCTTTCCCCAGCACAGAAAAAGAGAAATAGAGACCATCTACCATTCTTAGGTGTCACTACTCTCACATGCCCTTTGAAAGAAGGCTACAGAAATCAGACAAGATGGAATTCATCTCATCCCGTGCAGCGGTAAAGTGCAAACCTAGCTCATGCCTGTAATCCCACTGACTCAAGATGCTGAGGTGGGAGGTTTGCTTGGGGCCAGGAGTTTGAGACCAGCCTGGGAGCATATTGAGACCCTGTCTCTAAAACAACTTTAAAAATTAGCCAGGTGTGGTGGTGCATGCCTGTACTCCCAGGTATTCGAGAAGCTGAGGCAGGAGGATCACCTGAGCCCAGGAGTTCAAGGCTGCAGTGAGCTATGATCGCGACGCTGCACTCTAGCCCGGCAACAGAGGGAGACTCATCTCTTAAAAAATAAATAAAGAAATACACCTAGAAATAGCATACAGTATTAGCTTGAATCAAATGAAACTGGCATTTTTGTGGGTCAAAAACAGTTGAATGTTGGCAATATCATATGGTTCAAACCTAGTATTTAATAGAATTTTTTTTAAATTTTTTTTTTTGAGACAGAGTCTCACTCTCTTGCCCGGGCTAGAGCGAGTGCCGTGGCGTCAGCCTAGCTCACAGCAACCTCAAACTCCTGGGCTCAAGCAATCCTTCTGCCTCAGCCTCCCGAGTAGCTGGGACTACAGGCATGCACCATCATGCCCGGCTAATATTTTCTATATATTTTTAGTTGTCCAATTAATTTCTTTCTATTTTAGTAGAGACAGGGTCTCACTCTTGCTCAGGCTGGTTTCGAACTCCTGACCTTGAGCGATCCGCCTGCCTCGGCCTCCCGGAGTGCTAGGATTACAGGCGTGAGCCACCGCGCCCGGCCTTGGATGAATACATCTTTATAGGGAAGAAAGAGGTTCTAATGTAAGTTCAAAAGAAATTTTGCTTTTCTTGATATCTGATACAGTCTAATGACATAGGTCACATTTAATATTCAAACTGCAGCATTTCAGGTTCTTGTAGCAATGACTCAAAGAAGCCATCTTCTGTCTGTGGCACATGTCAACTGCGCATTTATGAACAAATCTTACCGGGATGAACTGCTCCAGTCGACCTTGGGGAAAGATGCCATAGAGTTTTGGTCCAAGTGACCTCTCTGCAAGAATGGCAAACATAACGCTCTCCAGAACCATGGCCTCAGCCCCCTACAACAGATGGTGACAAATAGGTGTTCACTGAGTGTTTGCTATGTGCCAGGCATCAGGAGTGCTTTCATAGGAATGGTTCAATCATCACAATTATTCTTTGATGTGAGTATTGTCATAATCATCATCCTCATTTAAAATAGAAGACAGAGAGGTTCCACAGTCACAGATCTTGTGATTTTTGGGATCCATGCTTGCAAGCATTACACTATATACATGAGATTTAAAATTCAAGTACAATTTAGGTCACCGGGACAATGGGATTGAACAATATCCATAAGCGCTTTCACTGCATCTGTTAATTATACAACCTATACATGAGTCTCCCCCATGGATCTTATCAAAGGCCACATAGTACCATCCTTTCTGGTGAGAGGTGATTTGCTTTTGGTCAAGAGTGTCTGGTAAAAAGCAAAGGGTGCACAGGGCCTCTGCCAACTAACTTACTCTATGGATCCAATAAGCTGGTGAATTACTGATTTAGGTCCAGGATCTATGGCTTTTTGGTCCAAAGAGTACCCTACTGTGGACCATTCCAGGCTTCTATTTTCAGCTTACACACCCTACCTTTTCCTCTGTAGTTTAATGTCTGTCTTCTTGCCAAAATCTCTATAATGCTCATACGTTCGATTTTCTGTCCTAATTAACTAATGTGGGATCTATAATCATTTTGCCTTCAAAATCTATCCTTTGTTCTCAATTCAAATTCATTCCTTAGCCTTTTCCCTTAAACAGCAAATTACAGCTTAAGAGTGTCCATCTGCTGGGGTAGTGGAGTGGAAAGCAGCCACTCTCAATTAGAGGTGCATGTGAATCTCTTAGAGAGCTTGTACACATGGAGATTCCTAGGTCCTAAGCCTGAGCATCTAAGTGGATGTATCTAAGGAGAGGTGCCCGCAGGTGTGTAAAAGTTTTCAGAGAATTCTAATTCACCCCTGTGAGGAAACGTGCTGTGGGGAACATGACCCCAGAGAAACACTGTTTAAAACACACTCACCTTACAAAAAAAGAACTAAGAAACAAAGAGGACAACCTATTAGGCTTACCATAATATCAGAGTTAGTAAGAAAAAAAAAGCTACTTCCAAAAGATATAAACCACATTAAAGCAAAAAATCAGTCAGTCACTTTTACATTTTGTGGGGGCAAACGGATTTGTTGGTAATCCTCCACAATTATGGTCCAACCATTATCTTGTGAGGCTTAATATTTCCTAATTTGAGGTTTTGTGTGACAGTACAGATATAGCATTAATCTACCAAGTTAATGGATTTTTATTTTTATTTATTGATTTAGAGACAAGGTCTCAATCTGTCACCCAGGCTTGCAGTGGCCCGATCATAGCTCACTGCAGCCTGGAACTCCTGGGCTCAAGTGATTCTCCTGCCTCAGCCTCCCTAGTAGCTGGGAATACCGGGGTGCCTCACCATGCCCAGTTAATTTCTTAATTTCTTGTAGAGATGGGGTCTCACTATGTTGCCCAGGCTGGTAGTTAATTGATTTTAGAGCAGGATAATCAGAAAGTTTTATTTCTTAAACCCTTAGAGATTGACAACAACTACCTATTATCTCTATTTAGTTGGCAAAGGTTTTCAACCACTTATTTAATCTTTACAGTAAACTGATCCAGGAGGTACAGTCACTGCTGGCCTCATTTTACCTAAGCACCCAGTGTGAGAGAAACTTTCCAGGAATGTACCCAAAGGTCTGCAAAGCACCTTCCAAGTCACTACGTGGATATAGGCTGCACTGCTACGCAGGGAGCAGTATGCCCTGGAGCTCTGGAGACTGCAGTGCCTCCCACACTGTGTACCGTGCAAAAGCAAACAGAGGCGGGGTAGTGTGGGAGAAGAGGGTGCTCGATTCAGCTCCTGGGCCAGGTAATCTGTCATTATTGGCTCTTCACAGCCCTTGCCATCTGTAGAATCTCCCACAGAATTCTAACTCACTTCTCAAAGAGCAGGGTGAGGACACCCAAAATGTCTAGGTATCCAGAATTTTGTCAGAATTAAAATTTGTTTTTCAATTTTTAGCACTGTGGAATGACTAAGCTGAAGAGCATCAGGGCTGGCACTGAATAAAACACATACATGCTGCGTGCTGCAGCTCATGCCAATAATCCCATCACTCTGGGAGGCCACCGTTGGAGGGTCACTTGAGGCCAAGAGTTTGAGACCAGCCTGGGTAACACGGCAAAACCCCATCGCCACAAAAAATTTTTTAAAAAATAGCCCAGTGTGCTGCTATGCACCTGTGGTCCCAGCTACGCAGGAGGCTGAGGGATGTAGATCACTTGAGCCCAGGAGTTTGAGGCTGCAGTGAGCTATGATCACTACACTCTAGCCTGGGTGGCAGAATGAGACCTCCTTTCTAAAAATAACAAAAAAACTGGAGGGGGGAGGAGGGCAAGGGCAATGTACACAACCTTAACATTTGTACCCCCATAATATGCTGAAATTAAAAAATAAAAATAAAAAATAAATAAAAATAACAAAAAAAAAAGGAGACATATGAGTCCAATACTAAATATCCCTTTAAGTTTAAAGTCTCATTTTTTTTTTTTCCTTTTGAGACAGGGTCTGGCTCTGTTGTCTGGGCTGGAGTGCAGTGACATGATCATAGCTCACTTGTAACCACAAACCCCTGGGCTCAAGCGATCCTCCCACCCCAGCCTCCTGAGTAGCTGGGACTACAGGTGCATGTCACCACACCCAGATGGGTTTTTTTTATTTGTTGAGACGAGGTCTCATTGTGTTGCCCAGGAAGGTCATGAACTTCAATTTTTGTGCATAGATTTAAACCTTACTTTATTACTTCAGGAAGCTCAGCGTTTTGTACACCATGTCCACTTAGAATAAACGATTCTTGCAGCTGACTCTATTTACATCTGGCACTGGTACTGGGACTGAGTACACTAGCCAGAGCTAAGTCAACCCATTCCCAGAAATGGTGCTGAGAAGATGGAAAGCGCCTTAAGAACTTTCCATTTCTCTTTAGCATTGTTCTGAACAAGGTAAACAAAAAGAATCTTTGTTCTTACATAACACTGCAGTTCAATATTTATTCAAAGTAGGAAGAAAAAGGGGAGGGTGTGTAGAGGGTAGAAAACGAGAGAAGAAAACATGAGAGAGAACACCCAAGCACAAGGGATTGGTTAAGAAGGATGGCAGGCAATCTTAGAGCAGAGCCACTGCTGGTGGTCTCCTTGTAATCACTAAGTCTCCAAACACTTTCCTGCTTGATATTTAAAGAAAATGAGCATGGTAATCAGCAGGACAGACATGGCTCAGTCCAACTCCCACCACGCCCTGGTCCAGCCACAAGCCCTGGAACCATAGCTGGTGACAGCTGAGGGAAAACTGGTCCTACTTTTTCAGAAGAGAAGATCCATACCCTCAACTTGAAACTATTTACTTCCACTTCAGAGGTAAAGATTTTCAAACATTCACCCAGAAAACACTTACGAATGTCAATGATGCACCCAGCACTGTGGTAAGCGCCAGGGAAACAGAGAACGAGGCATGTAAGCCCCCCGCCCACATGTGGCTCACAGCTGATAGGGAGAGTAGACAATAACTGAGCACGTGCAGCTGCAGACGGGGCCACAGCCATGAGGGACACAGAGGGTGACTGATGCGATAGTGTGACAGGGTAGGTATTTCTGAGGCGGCAACACTGAACTGACCTGAGACCTAGGGGGTTGGAAGGAGCCATAAGCAGCCCCCCGGGAACACCAGGCCCTGAGGAAGGAATAAGATGATGCATTCAAGGAACTAGGAGGGGCCAGACCCACTGGAACTGGGTAATCAGGAAAAGCAAGACAACAAAATCAGCCTGGACAAGTGGGTGAGACGGCTGGGTGGGCTGGGGCTTACGCAAAGGTCTGGGCCAAATATATTCAGAAGTCCTCAACATGTTGGTGACGTGTAAAGCTCATGAACTGGGTGTGATCCCTGAGGGACAGAGGAACCAGCATAGGGCCTGAAGAGTCCCAACATGTAGAACAGTGGCTTCCAAACTGACTGTCACAACAGTAAGAAAGGCACCACCCCTAAGACAAACATTATACAAAGCAATACTTACCCCCATTACTGGGTAATGTTTGCTAATATTTATTTCTCTTTTTCACTTTAAAAAGCAACAAAAATGCTAATATTTCATGCCTTAGAGGTTAGCAAGCCACCATTTGAAAAACTGGTTTAAATTTGGGCAACAAGAGGGAGCAGGAGGAAAGGTGAGGGAACACGCCTGGCATCAGGAGGAGAGGGGCGCTCCGTTTCGGACACTGCTGAGGGTCAAACAGAAGTGGCCACTGGATATGGCAATGTGGAAATTGCTGGCAACAAAAAAAAAACAAAGCCAGGCACAGTAGCTCACACCTGTAATCCTAGCACTCTGGGAGGCCGAGGCAGGAGGATCACTTGACGTCAGGAATTTGAGACCAGCCTGAACAAGAGCGAGACCCCGTCTCTACAAAAAAAAGAGAAAAATTAGGGAGGCGTCACGGCACACCTGTAGTCCCAGCTACTCAGGAGGCTGAGGCAGGAGGATCGCTCGAGCCCAGAAGTTTGAGGTTGCTGTGAGCTAGGCTGACGACACGGCACTCCAGCCCCAGCAACAGAGTGAGACTCAGTCTCCAAAAAAAAAAATAATAATAACAACAATATTAGCCTCTTGAGAAGACATAACAGCATTTCCATGATATTCTAGCCAAAAAATGCAATCATTCCAATTATGAGAAAGCATTAGGCAAACCAAAATTGAGGAGACAACCTCCAAAATAACTGATCAGTACTCTTCATGAGTGTCAGGATTACAAATAACAAAAAGAACCGTACAGGTTGAAAAGGACTTAGGAGAAAGAGCCAAATGCAATGTTGGGATCCTGGCTAAATTCTGGGATAGAACAAAAAAAAACATTAGTGGGAAAACTTGCGTAAAATTCAAATAAGTTGTGTAGTTTAGCTCCTATTATTAGACTCATGTTAATGTCCTGCTTTTGATCACTGTGCTGTGGTTATGGAAGACAAGCTGCATGACATTAGGGAAGCTGGGTACAGTGTATGCAGGAAGGCTCTGTACTATTTTTGTATTTTCTTCTGTAAGTCTAAAATTAGTCTGAAATAAAAAGATCAAAATAAATTCACATAAAAAGATTGGAATCAAGCAATACAATAAAATTAAGTTACCAATTCTGTATGGTGGGAATAAAGACATTTATTGCATTATTCTTTGTACTTTCCTACACTTCCAAAACTTTCTCTAAAAAAGAGATTGGGAAGTGAGAAAGCAGAGACAGTAGGCACTGTCTCAAGAAATCTTGCCAGGAAAGGGAGCGGGGACGGGGGCAGCAAGGAGGGCACCAGTCAGCGAGCCGAGGGAGGATGGAGCCGGCGCGGGGCTGAGGGGGTACAGTCAGTCAGGAAGGCGAGAAGGCAGGCACAAGTCAACAAGTGAGGCCCGAAAGCAGGTGAGAGAAGAGCTGGAGTGTGCAACACAGGAGGGACGGCCCTTCGACAGGGCACAGCCAGTGGCGAAAACAGGCGCGGACGCAGCAGAAGGCTCACAATGCAAAGACAAGGGATAAGGAGAGAAGCGGCCGAGGACTGGGGTTATGCAGCCCACGGCATGGGCATGGGCGTGGGCGAGGCGGGACGGGAGAAGAGAGGCCTGAAACAGACCCCTCGCACGAGCAGGCAAACCTGCTGGAGAAAGTCGGTAGGCTTCCAGCTTGAGTGCCCACCTGAGGCTCGGCACCACGCCGTGAGACGAAGCTGCTGTGCCTAATGGCACAGTTCTCGCACAGTGCTCAGTGCTGGGCGCAGCACAGAGAAGGCAGGAGGCTGCTGGGCTCGGCAGGGCAGGGCATCAGGAGAAGAGCACAACAGAGAGCCAGTGGAGAAAGGCAGCTGAGAATGTGGAAGGAAAGGCTCACGTGGCAAAGCGTGAGTCCTCAGCTGGCCAAGGCGGACAGGAGACAGAAGGCAGGTGGAGAGTGGGCAGGTGGTGGCGTCTGCACTGGAGGTCTCGACGGTGGTCACAGAGCCATGGCTACAGGGGTATCAAAGTGAGCTGTGAGGTCAGCAGGTGGAGGACTGTTGAGACAGGCATGTCAGTTTCTGGTGAAAAGCTCCGGGGAACATCCGTCAGTAGATGATGGAGGAGGAAAGGAGGGACAAGACAGTCAGGGGACACGGAGGTTAAGATACAAGGCCAGAGTACCGACGGCAGGAAGCAGGCTGTGTACTGAAATCTTCACCAATGGACAGCAGCTGTCAGGAGGGTAAAGGGTGGTAGAGCCACATGGTGTGAGCCTCAACGGAACTGGGGTTTTCAGCGGAGGGAAATGGTTGGAAGCAAGAACGAGGAAGGAGCAAGTAGACACCAACCGCACCGACGGCCCTGAGGTACTTGGGAGATGATAGGGAAAGTCCTCCTCTCAAGAGGGGTGCAAGGGAGACGGGTCCTCTGGGACAGCGAGGCTTTGGAGAAGGCCAGTCTGGAGGAAATGCTCAGAAAGGCGGGGTCTTTAAACCAACAAAGACCATTCAAAGGGCTCAAATAAAAAGATAAAGTGACCCCTCCACTCTGACAACCAACTGCCTACCTTTGACCCAAAAGGATTTTATGTGAAATCAGACTACCTGCTATTTCCCGATAGGCCCTGAGGCGGAAGAGGAGGTACAGCTCTTACTGACGGGTCACCTGGGGTGAGGGCATCTGGGACTGATGAGAGGAATGGACAAGAGCGTGTGTACCAGCTGGCAAGGGGAGGAATGTGCCTGAGATGTCTAACTGGCACCAGCTGCAACCAGCCTTCAACAATTCTTTGTCGCACCCTGCTATGTACCAGCTGCTGCAGTTGCAGTGAGACAGCACCAGGCACAAGGCCTGCTCTCAGTTCAGCATCTCACAAAGGCAGACAGACAACCACGTAATACTGAAAATTTACAGCCACACAAAGTGCAAAGGAGAGCTACACGGTACCCTGAGAGCATGAAATGGAGGCGCCAACCTTGTCTAGAGAACCAGGAGAGCACTCCCTGTGGAAGGAGTCTGAGCGGATCCTCGTTATGAGAGAAGCGTGGGGTGTGGGAAACAGGTGAAGGCACAGAGACCCAGTGGGAAAAGCATCTGCTAAGGCCCTGGGGCAGGGAGAAAGCCATAGGGTTTAGGACAACATGGCTGGAGAGCAGGGAATGGGGGGGAATATGTTGTGAGAGGAAGCTGGAAAAGTCAGCCGGTATCAGACCATGAGAACCTGATAGATCATGAGAACCATGTAACTCGGCCAAAGGCAGAGAGTAAGCACAAAAGGATTTTAAGCAAAAGGCTGACATGATCAGACCAGGCACGGTGGCTCACGCCTGTAATCCTGGCACTTTTGGAGGCCGAGGCGGGGGGATTATTTGAGCTCAGGAGTTCAAGACCAGCCTGAGCAAGAGCGAGACCCCATCTCTACTAAAAATAGAAAGATATTAATTGGCCAACTAAAAATATATATAGAAAAAATTAGCCAGGCATGGTGGCGCATGCCTGTAGTCCCAGCTACTCGGGAGGCTGAGGCAGGAGGATCGCTTGAGCCCAGGAGTTTGAGGTTGCTGTG
>CAUYRT010001736.1:0-28011 GCA_963574885.1 Lepilemur ruficaudatus
ACCAGCAGTGGATGGGTGTTCCTATCTCTCCACATCCACACCAATATTTATTTTGGGGACCTTTTTGATAAAGGCCATTCTCACTGGAGATAAGTGATATCTCATTGTGGTTTTGATTTGCATTTCCCTGATGATTACAGACGTTGAGCATTTTTTCATATGTTTCTTGGCCATTAATCTATCTTCTTTTGAAAAGTTTCTGTTCATATCATTTGCCCACTTTTTGATAGGGTTGTTTGATTTTTTATTGCTGATTTTCCTGAGTTCTAAATAGATTTTAGTTATTAGCCCTTTATCGGATGTGTAACATGGGAATATTTTCTCCCATTCTGTAGGTTGTCTGTTTGTTCTTGTGATAGTTTTCTTTGGCTGTGCAGAAGCTTTTTAATTTGATCAGATTCCATTTATTTATTTTTGTTGATGCCTTTGGGATCTTCTTCATAAATTCTTTGCCTATGCCGATGTCTGTAAGAGTTTTTCCAACATTTAGTCCTTACAGAATCCTAATCTTGCACAAATCATAGAGGGGCTTGTAGTCTCCATGTGAGCCTTCCATCTCCACCAGCGTGGCAGTGGGGGTGAAGAGAATGTGGAAGCCCAAAGGGTGTGGTCTCAGCTGAGGTCTCATGAGTGGCACCGGAGACCCAAAGGAGTATTAAGGCTAACACATTATTTGGAGCAGTTTCACAGCATAAAACAACAATGATCAAACAGATGTGAAGCCATTTTAGTAATTAACATAAATCCTATAATTCCCAGAAGAAGCAAAAACTAAAATTGTACAACTTTGCCGAAATACTCTACTTAAAAAAAATTCAGAAGGAGAAATGAATAACACTTTTTTTTTTTTTTTTACCTAAGATCCCATAGATTCCAAATAAGTTTAAATTTTGAGTGAGGCTATTTTTTAAGCTTTCCTTTCACCCTTAGCTGGAAGAGCATCTGTCCCATAATAATCCCATTGGTAAAGACAGAAAGAGCCCTTCCAAAGCCAGTCCTAATGGACCCTTCCAGGATTCCCCTCCTAATTTGGAAAGAGCTCCCCAGACTCCAGCCATTGGCCAATGCCTGTTGTTCTCTGCATTCTGCACATTCTCCTAGGTTTACTCCCTCTGACTTGAAAGCTCTGTATTATTTTCTCAGCCTTAGTAAACGCCTATTCATTCTTGACGTTTCCTTTGTGTTCTCTTTTCTTTATATCTATAATATCTAAAAAACAAAAATGTTTGGCACACAATTGGTACACAAAAAAAAAAAAAGAAAAAAAAAAACAACTGAATTGATTGAACGTCTCCAGCAGGGAGCTTCTTCCCACAACTTGAGGGCAGCTGTATGGACTGTGGTCAAAAAGTGCCTCCTGAAAGTGAGGATTGTGATGTCCTACCTGTTTCCATGGAAACAGTGGGCCGCAGAGAGAAGCCACTCCTTGGAGATGACTGAGGCTCCACAGTAGGCAGATCCCACAAAATGGAGGCTGACTTGCCAGGGCCAAGCTGCCTCCAAGGTGTCTGTGCCCCCGATGATGCGGTGAAGGGTGGAGGAACTCCTGCTGCAGCCTTTGGTAGAGGAAAGGGCATGGGATTTGAGGGTAGACTTGGAAGAAAAACTGGAAATTAAGTCAGGTTTAGTGCTGGCTGGGAACAGACTCACTGGGTAAGCAAATTGAAATTCCTGTGTATCTAGAGGAGAGAGAATATGTGGGTCTGTCTGAAACCAGTACCAAGAAACCAGCCCCTCCTTCCTGAAACGTGCCCTGACACAGAGTCTACACAGTAATGCATGTGAGGGGAGGAGGGGACTTATAGTAAGAGCCAGACTGATACAAACAGCAGTCTGTGGAGTAAGGTTGCCAGGTAGAGAGGAAACTCTATGTTCCAAATATAACAGAAGTGATACTGTCTTTGAAGTTATGCTGATGTGAGAGAAAGCATTTGGGAGAGAATTTGTAAGTCCAAAGCAAATGAAAACCTACTAAGAAAAACTAGTTATCAGAGCAATTATTTCCCAGTGTAAATAGTATTGGTAAAAAGATAAAATTAACATGTAGCCACATGGCCAATTAGAGGCCTCATGACTAATAAGAACATATGGCAGATTAATTATTGGGTCTTAGCTAAAGAAAAAAATCAGCACTTGATACTGTTCATAACCTAAGGCATTACTAACAAAGTCATCCACTGTGTTCCAGTAACTATTTCTTTTCTCATGGGTTTTTTATTTAAGATCCTCTCCCTTGATTAGATTTACTGCAAAGTGAATGCTCTCAGTATAAAAATCTAGTGCCTCAATGCTGTTATCAAGGAGACAGAATCCCCTCTAGAGTTTTTAGTTCTGGGAAACAATTTCAGACTCATTCACCAATATTTACTATTCTTCCTTGGGCCTGTGGCAACCTCTGCCAGGGAAATTATACAAGAAGGGAATGAAAATGAAAAAAAAAATAGGTAAACGGAAGAGGGAATACAGGAATCAGAAGCAATGAATTTCTGCTCACTGCAGCCTTCTTCATCACTTCCGTCGGGACAATCCACTGTTCCATCACATTTTGCATTTTGTTTCCTAAAGCAAATGTCATTGCCACACTTAAAAGTTCTGTTGTTGCACGGAATACCTAAAAATGAACAAAAGAAGAAACAGTTTCTCCTAGCCAGAAACAGAGTCCAGTGAACGACACTGAACTTTGCAAAGGATGGTTTAACCATAGGAGTGGTTTTGCTGCTCTGAGAAAAATGGCAGAGAGAAATGAAGCAACCCCACAGTGACCTGTTCCTTCACCTAAACAGAGCCATTTGAAGGCAGGCAGGGAGGTGCGTCTGTTGAGGATCAATTCGACCGTCTCTCCTTTCTTCCACTATAGGTGACATACGAAAGAGCTGGCCATGTCAGTGGCTTTAGGCTGTGGCCTCTTGGCCTATTACCCTGTCTTAGTCTCCAAGAAAGTTTTTGAGCAAAATTCACAGCCACACTCAGTCTTTTTATATTATTAGGGGAAAAATGGACAGATTTGTGAATTATAGCACATTTGTTCACAACCATTGGGAGGTTTGTGCTTCTGCAAGGGCAAGAATAGAACGTGTCCCATCACAGTATCTGGCAAGTTTCTCTGTATCAAGTCCTCAGTATCTTACAATCTTGAGCAGCATTAAAAGTAAGTAAGCAATGGAAATCTGCCAGTATTCACATAAACACACACACATACACACTCCACCCCATTTAGAGTGACCAACTGTCTCAATTTGTCTGGGACGAAAAAGGGTTCCCAAAACAAGGGACTTTTAGTGCTAAAACTGGGAAAGTTCCAGGAAAACTGGAACCAGTTGATTGTCCTAACCCAGCAGAGGTATTTTGATTGTGATTTAGATGAGTTGTACAGGAAGAACAGCAGAGTGCATAGGACTCTTCCTACTTTGAGTGCAGTTCTGCTCATCCCGGCCATTCTCACAGTCCCTGACGCCATCACAGACCAGAGGGCCATGCTGCCTGAAGGAGCTGGCATTGCAGGCAGGCTTCAGGTTCACTAGAATGAGAAAAGAAAGCTCATGAGCTTGAGACATGAGCTGGGTTCTCCAACGACCAGGAGAACCCTTCAAAAGGTGCGAATCATTCAGATGACTTAAATAAAATAAAAGGCATATTTTCCTCAAAACTGGCACTTCCATGAGGAAAACCAGATGTTTAAACTTGGGTGTAGTTTCTAGCACTTAAGTTTTTCAGATCTGATTTTTGCTTTTGTATAAATATGTTGAACTCTGGTGGCTTATTTATTTAATTACAATTAAATGTATCATGAGTAATTTAAGGAAAATAAAAATAATAAGCTGTTGTCTAAATTGAACTTGTCTACCTTCCTAAACAAAGTAGGAATGTCCTGAGACCGAGGCTTTTGTCTTATCCATCTCTTTACCTCAAGCCCCTGACCAAATAGTAGGTGTTCACTAAAGGTTTGTTGAATGAGTTAATGAATGTGAGATCTTAGAGGACAACACAGACTTGTGGTCTATATGTAAAGAAAACTCTTTAAAGTTATTTTATTCTGAGAGATCCATTCCCTAAATTAGCATATGCCAGTGTAAATCTATCATATTCTTCTTCTCTGGAATATTTTCATGAATCGCCTTTACATCAATGACAGGCATAGGATGTTGGCAACCATCTTTAGAAGGTATAATTCCTTAGACATTTTAGACATTTCTGGTTTTTTGAAAAGTTATTAGTTTTGTTATCTACTCCTATTTTTTTAAGAGGTATCTCTTGTGAGGAGCAGAAGGGAGGACACTGCTGCCCTGAGATAGTTCCTTAAGTCTCCTAAGCTATTCTCCTAAAGAATAGCTCCAAAAAAGGCACAATGAGAAATGATGATTACCAAAAAATAGTTCTTATTATAAAATAACACTAATTATTTTTGTTTGGAGCATCAGAGCAGAGAATAATAATGTAAAAAAAACCCTTCAGTTACTAGATAATGGTCAGTATTTATTTTCTTAAGAAATAGAAGATTCTATAAATTTAAATGGTCAGTGAACCATAAGAGGATTTTTTTAAATTTTGTTTAGTCAATAAAAAAAAGAAGATATAGAGTCACAGATTATTTTTCATTAGTATAATTTTTCACAAATAGTGTATTAACTGTTATAGTATATTTGCTGTAATATTTCCCCAAGGATATGGAAAAGATTAAACAGCATCACCACCATAATTGTGTTTGGATTAAACACTCTGGACCTTTAGGAGAAAGTATTGCCAGTGGTGTCACATTGTCCAGTTAATTGTCCTTCCCATATGGCTCCGTGAAACTGGAGATAGATTCAGGAAGGTGGTTCAAACAGTTATGAAAAACCAAGATTGAGATTCTCCACTCAAAATAAGAATATCCAGTACCCCACGCTTTTGTCATTACCAACGTGAGGTCAATGCAAACCGTACAGGTTTTTTTAAAAGCAACAAAACTTTCTCTTTTATTTACAAACAACAGTGGGACTCCATAAATGAGCGTGCTGAAAGAGTTTATTTCTGAACTTCTCTCTAGATGGAGCTATTTGCTTTCAAAGAGGATTGTTGTGTTTAAGATTGTGGTGGATTAAGTTATTCGCCACAGACCTTCACTCCCTGCAGTAGCATCATGCACCCCACCCTTGCCATGGCCCTAAGGCTTGCAGAGTAAACTTCTCTGTGCCTTGACTTTGCTGTGCAACTTGCTTTGACCAGGGGAATATGACACAGTACGGTGTGCCAGTTCCAAGCCCAGGCCTTAAGAGGAAACACGTTTGTGCTCACCCCTCCTTTGCTTCCGCCACTGCCATGACTAGCTCACTGGCTTAATGAGAGAAAGAACCATAAAGAGTAGACCTGATTCTGACCTGGGAAGAACCAACCCCAAGAGGACCCAGTGCTTGAAGCGGGGCCACCCATATGAGCTCAGCTAGGTCAGTCATATCCCAGACAACACATGGATGCATGATCGAGAATAACTGTTGTAAGCCACTGAATTCTGGAGGTAGTTGGTTACGCAGGGATAGGTAACAACCACAAAGACCTAGGGTAGACAGCAGCAGCAACGGCCCTGTGAAGTTGCCTGTTCATAAGAAAGTCGCATGGAAGCTTGAATACCCACCACAGAAAAGTTCATCACTTTCATCAAAGCAGTCGTTTACGCCGTCACAGCGCTGGGCCTGAGGGACACACAAACCGGAGGAGCATCTGAAAGATCCGACAGGGCAGGCTACAGGCAATACAAAATAGAAAACCTTGGGTGGGCCCCTGAAAATCACCAGACCACACTAGCAAAGGAATACGAAGTGTTCAGTGGTAGGGAGTTGAAACGGTAGCGGTGGTAATTTTAACATCACATCAAGGCTGTTGGAATTGCAAGACAGAAATATGGAAATTAGAAGAGCAAAGAAGAAAGCAATCCACCAGAAGCTCTGAGTGAACACTGCATCCAGGCCACATGCACAAGCAAACTTTTACTAACTCCATGGCCTTGACTCGACTAGATGGCTTTATCATATACTTGAAAAAGGTGAAAGTTAGAAGATTCCAAGGGTCCAGCATGCTTAATGTGGGGTCTTTAGAGTCCCCCGGAGAATTATAAATGGACTTCTGTTGTGTCTGAATGCTCTGTGATAAGATGCATTGCTCTGTATATCTTTAATTACATTTTCAAGTGGTCTCTGTTCCAAAACATATTAGTCACCACTGATCGTATCACATTAGACCTAAAGAGATTAGTGACTGGCCTCACGACTCCAGACTCCTGCATCCTACCTCCTACCTCCCTGTCCATCGTTCTTTCCACTTCAACTAGGCTGCTCGTCAATGATTCATTCCCTACCTGATCTTGCATCATTAATCTGGAGTTTGTTGTTAAATATTAGAGAAATAATAAATCCTTCCTCTCTTTGTGCAAAAAAAAAAAAAGGAGAATGCATGATCAGGTCAAACTCTCACACAGTGGATGGATGAGCCACTGGAAAATAGTCATTAAAAAAAAAACAATTAAAAATAAGACAGCTTACTGAGCTACCTGTGACTCTGCTGGAAACTAATATTCTGATATTCAGGGTGTAATATTCTGAATCCAGAAGAAGATATTTTAGGGACTGGCAAAGACAGATACAGTCCGCAGGAGCTCAAGTCATGCCCTCGTGAACTCCTCAGTGGATAACCTCCACTTTGGCTATTTTAAAACAGGTCGAGGGTTTCCTGAGCAGGTCATTATCTACTCTCTCCAGCTAATGACTTCCCCCAGACATTGCCATTTCTACTGACCGCTTCCTGGCCTTTCTTCCAGCTGTTTTCAGTGTGAGCTTCAAGTTCACCATTCTGAGGGCTGATATTTGAATTCTCTCCACCAACCAGCTCCCCCTGTGCAGCACAGGCCAAAGTGGTCATAACTGTTGGCCTCAGATCCACTCTACGTGGGCATAAACGTCATACTTACAGAGAATTACAGCTGGCAGGAACAACAGCAAACCAAACGATGGGGCTTGTCTTACATTTTAGGAATGACGTGAGAAATTATTTTCCAACTATTAATCAGTAATATCAAAGGGTTATATTATTTCTTCTATAATTTAAAATACAATAATAAGAAATATGTACTTTTATGTACTATTTATTACCTTTATTTTTATTATATGTGTACTTATGTATTGTAAAAAAGAAATAGTAAAAATAAAGCAGTGTTCACTTGTCAAATTCTCAAAGTTTAGAGTTATAAAGCATTAGCCTCCCTTTGGCTATTTACTAAGGTTTCTCTAAGGAGCTTATGCAGGCTTACGCTGACTGATGTTGTAACTGCCGTATTCCACCACAAGCGGCTTGTCGGAAAGCCTGGAACTGCACTGGAGCTGAACGTGAACCAGAGGGCTGGGCACTCGGAAAATTGTCTGGTGATCCATGTAGGATCCACAGTACCTGAGGAGACAAGAGTCAGGGAGGACACATAGCTTGGGGTTCGCCTACTGCATTCCTGTGGATGGTGAATTCACTAATACTTTTGTCCTTTGGGTGTCATAAGCAAAGATGCTCCTGGTAGTTACTCATTCTATGTTCTGTGACTATGATTGAGTAACTTCTGCTGTCTCAGTTTTCTCCTCTGCTAAATAGAAAAATAACAGTACCATCAACCTGTTGTTTTCCTCACCAACATTTATGATCAGAAGAAACATGTGTCTCATCCTCCCAGTCCTCTCTTCCTTTTTCAGAGTAAAAAACTGTGTAACCCAGGCTGGACAATGTAGCCAAACCCCATCCCTACAAGAAATAAAAAAAATGACCTGGGCATGGTAGTGCATGCCTGTAGTCACAGCTACTTGGGAGGCTGAGGTGGAAAGGATCATTTAAGCCTAGGAGTTCGAGGTTACAGTGAGCTATGATCACACAGCTGCATTCCAGCCTCAGGGACAGAGTGAGACCCCGTCTCAATAAATGAATGAATAAATAAATAAATAACTGTGTAACAAGAATTGTCTGCATTTGTTTACAAGCCTCTCTACCTAATGGAATCCATGAGCTCAGGTATGCAGAGAATTCCAGCAACACCTACAGCAAAAGACAACATTATTTCAACCTACATTGAAATCTGATATGTGCTTCAGGACTTGTCCTTGGCAAAATTTCAAAGAATTAATGCCTATCTGCAATATTTTCCTAACTCAATTGTTTTACTTCTCATTACTTAGTGTGCACCAGGTTCCCAGGTTCTCCTTTTGAGAAAATATCCCTCCTGTTAATAATTCTCACTGCATTAGCACTGTGGTTAGCAGAGCATGGAAAATTATTATATGGCAGTCCAATGATAAGTTAGTCCACTGCCCTGTGTGGGTAAGGTTTTCCCACAGTGAAATCTGCAGGGATTTTTTTTCTAATTTTTTTCTAGAGACAGGGTCTCACTCTGTTGCCCAGGCTGGTGTGGAACTCCTGGCTTCAAGGAATCCCACCTCGGCCTCCCAAAGCTCTGGGACTATAGATGTGAGCCACCACACCCAGCTCAACCTGGAAAGGTCTTGATGGGAGGCACAAAGCAGATGCAACACTTGGGGGGTGATGTTCTCCCCTGGAACCTGTGAATGTCAAGCACTCTAGGCTTCCAAAGCACCTGGGAGCCCTCATGTTCCATGGATCAGATGCTGGCATTCAGGAACACAAATAATCTATAATTTCAAGATTGAAGGAGGAAAATATTCCTATTATTCAGGAAGAGTCTTTCACAATTGGCTGAAGTTCAGGAACTGATGAGCTGATAGGCTAGTTGCTGGGATACAAGGAAGAGATAGCAGCTGCAGGTGGCTGCCTGGCTGAGCAGGAGCCAGGGTCTGAGAGGCACCTGGAAGCCAAGTCTAATTTTTGGAGCCAGAGTCTACTCTAGTTGGTTATCCTGGGATCAGAATTCTGTACTCTGAAAACAAGATGATTATGTTATCTCTACCACATAGTGATTTTCTTTGTGTTTACCATTAATATTTCATACAGTTTTCTGGCATGTTAAGAGGGAATCAAGAGGAAAGAGATCTGTGAATCCATGCTCAGGGTGAAGTTTGAAAGATGGAGAGTATGCAACAGGGAATGATGTGGCTTGCGGAGTGAAAGTTTAAAAAGTGAGATATTGGAGAAACTCAGAGAGTCAGTTTCTATGTACAGACATATGACAAGTGAGGAAACTGAGTCTTAAAGAAGTGAAGTAATTTGTTAAAGTTCAAACAGCAAGTAAGCAGAACCAGTTGGCCTGATACTAAACTCTAGCACTTTCTAGCACACCAAAGGCCTCCCCTCCAAAGCTTTGCTCTGCGAAAGCTTTGGAAAGCCTTGTGGGAAGGCAGTCTGTTTCTTCAGGGGTGACATACTGAAGCTGCCCTGAGCACACACCTCTTCCCTGGGCTCTGAGAACTACTAATAAGACCATTAGTCTTCCTGTAGTCAGCAGTACTTTTTCCTCTTTCCCCATTCAGCCCCAATTCCCTTAGGCTAACTTCTCAGCAAGGTATCTGATTAGCTCAATTAGAACCTTTCCTTTTTAGATGAAAAAGCTTGACAATAGGAAGGACTGGCATCTTAAACCCTGAGGGTACAATCAACAGCGCAAGAATTTGATAGGATTTCCACCAGCCCACATGACTATCTGAAGGGAAAGTATTTGGGTCAGAGAGCTTTCCCAGTATTGCTTGGGAGGAGACCCTACTTGTATCTACTATGGCAGCAGCAAACATATCCTGGCTTGTTGTTGTGATACAGGACCTCATTTTCAAAGCACAGCTCTGTCACAGGCTTACAACTTCACAAAAGTTTTACAAAGATAGGTTTTCTGAATCTCTATTTTAATTAAATACCTAACTACAGTATTTTGAAAACCTTAGGGCACATTCTATAATATTTATCCATCATCCCATGTCATTTTGAAAGCAATCAATTAGTCACATTAATAACAGCTAATATTTTTTGCTGTGTAGTATATACATTATTTTATGAAACACTTAACAAACACCGTATTAAGTAGGAATCATTACCTCATTTCACAGACCGAAAATCAAAGAGGTTAAATAATTTGTCCTAGTTAATATAGCTACTAAATGACAGGGCTGGAATTTGAACCCAGGTCTTCTGATTCCTACAAAATTAGATGCTCTACTCAATTATACTCCCCAAAGTAGTACAGTCTACATTTTGATAATGGATAGAAGAATGCCTTTAAATCTGATTGAACCTATTCCAATGAAGGCAGCACCAATTATTATTTTGCAAGTAATCTGTCCAAAGGAACTGAAAGAAGATTGTTTAAGAAAAGCGCTTAGAAAGAGAAGATTACATGCATAGAATAGCAGTGAGCAAAGAAGTAGCAGGTAAATCCTTTAACCTTACAAGATTCTTCTTTGAAAGTGAACTGAGAAGCTATTCATCTGCTTCAAGAAAGAGCATCCTGTATTTTTGAATACCTATTAAATATCTACTGAATACCTGGTATAGCTTTAGAAGCAAATAAACAACAATTAAAGGATAAATTAAGAGTAGAAGTGAGGACCTAGGTTGGTTCAGGAAGCCCAAGCATCTAGATTTCTCTGGGTTTCTTTCTGATCAGATCAGCTTCAACCCATTTCCCAGTGTCAGGATTAAGCCAGGCCAGTTGGGACTCTCTTACCTCACACAATTGGCTAGTGGTCTCTACCTTTTGTACCATCAGAATCCCAATTTATTATTTCCCCCGTGGCTCAAGATTTGAAAACTTTATCTGTCAAATACTTTTGTGAAGTGTAGAATAGACACACCTGTAGCCCAGCAGCATAGTGGTAGGGGGACAGGAGCCCTAAGACATGGGGTTGAATCCTGCTTCAATCTCTCATAAGCTGAGTGGCCTTGAGAAAGTCACTTAACTCCTACATCCCTCAGTTTCCCTATCTGTAAATGAAAAAGTGCTAACTCTTTTGGAACAGGGAACCACAGGTGTGAACCTTCGGTCAGATTCCTCACATATGGAAATCACTTACATGTGCTCGTTAATTTCCCACCATCCGTGCTCGCAGCCTTTGGCACTCTTCTTACTTATTGAATAGTTATGGAACTTCAGTGCTATGCCAAGAGTTGACAGGGGAGTCTGTGAAAAACAAACATTAAGTCAAAAAAAAAAAAACTTCCATCAAAGTACATGTTTCAAGCTAAAATTTCCTCACTCACTCAGTACTCATCTCCTTGGCTTGTTTTAAGGCCGTTCTACTCCTGGTGCCCTGTGGCCCTTGGCGGGGTGAACCAGTTCCCCTGAAGAAAGCGGGACGAGGTGGAGAGCTTAACAGACAAGGAAGTGGGCAGCTGTGTACTCAGGGAAGCAGCTGTTGGGCCCCAGGTGGAGCTGGGTGACAGGGTACACATCAACATCTCTGAGTTTCAGTTTCCTCCTGTTAGATGAACTTAACCTTGAAAACACCTGCTTGTTAATGAGTGTAAGCATTTCCTCTCTTGTTGTAAATAATGACACAGTTTATTTAAAGCATCATTCATATTCTTTAGATAAAGGAGAAATGAATCAGCATTCTCTTCCTATTAAACCTGGGTATTTCTGAAAGCTGTTACGAGTCATCCATAGGTCTTTTCAGAAGTAGTCAAACAACAAAGAGTTGCTTATGTGTGTGAGCAAATGCACGCACTCACACACATGTTGCATGTGACCCTCTTATTGCATTAGGCAATATGCACATACATTATGTCTGATATGTCAAAGTTTTCCTTTGGATCTTTACTTTGACCTAGAAATTATTTAAGAGAGGGTTTTTACATTAAGAGAGTTGAATTTTGGCTTACCTATCATCAAGTTTTCTAATTCTTTTTTTTTTTTTTTTTTTTTAGACAGAGTCCACTCTGCTGCCCTGGGTAGAGTGCAGTGGCGTCATCATAGCTCATTGCAACTTCAAATTCTTGGGATCAAGCGATCCTCCTGCCTTAGCCTCCTGATTAGCTGCAACTACAGGTGAGCACAATCAAACCCAGCTACTTTTTTCTATTTTTTGTAGAGACGGGGTCTTGTTCTTGCTCAGGCTGGTCTCAAACTCCTGACCTCAAGTGATCCTCTCGTCTCAGCTTCCCAGAGTGCTGAGATTACAGGCATGAGCCACTGCACCCAGCAAGTTTTATCTTAATTGATTGGAAAAATTATTATTTATATTGGTTTTAATTTTTTGAATTTATTGAGGACTTTTTGTGATTAAATTCATGAATTCTCCATGATCACTTGAAAAAAAAAGGAGTATTCTCTGCATGTATATACTACCAAACTCATTTGTATGGCTTAATATCCTACCTAGCTTTATTTATTCTCCCCCAATATCTCTGTCATGAACAAAGAGAAGAGAATTAAAATCTCTTGTTTAACTAATTGGGAGGCTGAGGCAGGAGGATTGCTTTAGTTCAGGAGTTCAAGGCCAGCCTGGGAACCATAGGGAGATCCCATCTCAAAAAACAAACCAAAAAAAACCCTACTTATTTGAACATTGTCCACTTCTTTGAATTTCCTATAGTTTTTGAATGATGAGTATTAAATGAGTATTAATGCTATGTCATAATTAGATCTGTGGATCACCCTCTTTATCATTATAGATTGCCTGTCTTCTCTTACTTTCAAATCACAGATATTGTTGCCCTGATTTCAATGTTGCCTGGTATAAGACTGTGAACTCTGCTTTCTTTTTGTTTATACTTGCCCATCCTTATTGTTCAGTTTGACTGAGTCACTTTTTCGTTCACTTTTGTCTTTTGAAAACAGAATAAAATTAAGTTTTAGGTAATACTTTATAATTTAATCCTACAGTCTTTCTCTTTTGTGAGTTTTACCCATTGGACTTATACTGCTATGACAGATGTTTGGTTTTTGTATGTCATCATATTATATGTCATGCTTTCATGTGTGTGTAAGCAAGTGTGTGTGTGAGTGTTGGCATCTTTCTAACATGCACTTAAATATAGTAAACCACACCTCACCATCTACCTTTGAGAGGGAATGAATCAGGCACTTCATGTTTCTCATTTAAACAGCACAACAACCCTTTAATGCAGGCAGTATGATTCCCATTGTATAGAAGAAGAAACAAGACTAACCAAAGACAAATAAATTTCCCAAGGTTAGGAAATGCAGGCCAGAGGCTCAAACCAGTCCTGCATTTCTCTGAAGACCACCCTTTTCCCAGTGTATCACGTTGCTTGGAAACCGACATGGGAGATTCAAGAGAAATAGGGTTATTTTATGTTCACCAAAAGCCCAGAGCTCAGGAGAACACATGTCAATTTTCTTCCAGTCTTGTCATTTGATTATTTCTTCACATTAAAAAAAATGAAAGCTGAGAAACAGTATCTTAAGTAACCAATGTAAATTTTATAGCGTAAGAACGTCTTCCAGTGCAATTCTCTACCAAGAAGCTTGCCTGAGCATTTTCACTGTGTTCCACTGCTCCAAAGTAAAATTGTCTTATATACACCACCACCATCCAATCCATAGAATTTCTCTATAGTGAAAGGAAATAAGTCCGCTTGCACACTGATTCCACGGACACAGAATTGCACACGTTTCTACATTTGTACACAGATTGGCCAAGGGCGGCTACTTGTATTAACCTTCTCGGCAGGTGGAGTGATGAGGTGCAGTTTCACAATGCATTGAAAGCTATTTCAACAAAGGAACAAAAAAAATAAGTACCCTACTTCCTTATATGTTCTGTACTCTCAGTTTCTGTTCCCCACCTTCTACCTTTGTGTTGGGAACCTTAACCAAGTAAAGGGAGGAATTATCCTCATTTGCACCTATAACATTGGAATATTTCTCTAGTCAGTGATGGTAAAAGGATGCAGGACAGACTTTATCTTTCAGTCACCCGCAACTTGTCTGGAGTTGTATACACACAACCTGAGAACCCACCTCAGATAAGCCCTGGACGTTTCTGTGAAACATCTTTATGTTTCATGTTTCCTTCACAGAAGCAGGGAAAGAAGGGCTCCCTTCTGGGACTCCCATCCATTTCCTAAATGATAGGAGGAAGTGACCTGCATGGCCCCTAGGAACCACTGCTTATGTCTGGTGGACTCAAATTGTATGGTGCTGGGCTGATGACAACTGTGACCATTCAACGCACTGCTCCATTTTCTTTTTCTAAGATTTTGTAACAAAATTTATTGGGATACAAAGAAGGAAGGGAGAGAGAGGTAAATGTTCAACTAAGTGATTGTTATGAAACACAGGGAAGCTGAACATCTTTAGAACCCAGAAAAGGAGGAGGGGGCAGAATTTATGCACGGAAGGGACATGATTCCTTCTGGTCCTATCTGGGTCACTTTCTGTTTGAGTGATCTCTGGCAAATGATTTGCTCATCTGTGTTTCCTTATCTATAAAAGGTGGCAAGAATATCTCTTCTGAATTAGACATGTGCTTTGAAGGGCAAATAAAAATATGGTGCCCAAAACCCTAAAGTGCTAATCAAATGTAGACAACACATTATAAACTCAACACTCTTTTTTGGTTTTACATATTTATTCCTTCTTCCCCTGTAGTCTGTGAGCTCCATGAGAATAAGGACGTTGTTTATCTTGCTACTAGGTGTCCCCACATGGAGCCGGACACGTAGCAGACATTCAATGAGCATTTGTTGAGTGGGTAAGAGAGCTTGGGAGAAGGATCAGATGGCCTAGAAGCTGCAGCAAGAGTTAATCCTTCTCAAATAAGACCTTACTTAACACTCAGCTGAAAGTGAGTTTGCCAGCGGGGTTGATCGCCCTTTGCTAAATTTGGATATGGGACCAGACACTAAGAAGGACTGAGGAGGATAGCAACCAACCTTTGTATAAAAAACTTTTATCACGACTTGAGTCAATATTTTTGTTACTTAAGTCATCCAGCTCATGGTTATTTTTAATAAATTCAAAGCTATGTTACAGGTGAAAAAATTTTTTACACTGATTTCCATTCACAGAAACACGCTCTCACACTGATATGGGTGGCTGTTCGAAGACTTCTGAGAAAGGAACAGCTTTATTTTAACCTCCACACTGAGGACAGACCTTGCTCTCTGGGAAACGGACACCAACAGTTTGTCCCCAGGATATCCTGTCTCCCCGTCCCCATTCCTCACGCCCCTTGTGGGATGCCCTTGTCCTTATAAAGATATCTTTTTCTTCAGCATTTCTAACCCTCAACCCCTAGCAAAATGGAAAGTGATCCGATATACTTATTTGTACCCCAACTAAATGTCACAACAATGTTTAAGGATTTTCATTTTAAGTCTACAGGCTATTATGGAATCAACATTTATTTTATCTCAAAGGAATTTAAAATATTTGGCAGAGGTTTTGAGAATGGTACCTTTCTTGTTCTGGCTATCGTACTAGTCCAAGGAGATACATCTGCTTTTTGGAGAGGTTGAAGGAACAGAGATTTAATGTCTTTTCCTCTTTCTCCCCCAACCCCTCCTTCATCTCCTCTTCCCTCTCCTCCTCCCCAACCCTCAGACTCATGGGTCATCCAAAGCCTTGTGTTTTTGCTGCCTTGGGCCTTGAAAATCTGGTAATGAGCAAGGGTCCAGCACTTTCATCTTTTACTTATTTTGCAAATGTGACCATGATAAAAAATAATTTAATGGTTCATGCCATCAGAATATTGACACCAAGTACAGATTTGAGTAACAAAATCATTTTACCTAGTTCACTGTTAGGACTATGCAGAAATAACCATACATGCATCAAGCACCCTCCTGCCATGGGGTCCTTGCCTCTGGCTCCTTGTGCCTGCAACATTCTTATCCTGGTATCCACAAGGTTAGTTTCCTCATCTCTCAGGTTTCTCTGCAAATGTCCCCTTGTTGGTGACACTTTCTCTGACCATCCTGTTTAAGGTAACAAACATCTAACTTGCTACCCTTCACACTCCCCACCTCCCACTCAAGCTATAGAGTTTGCTTCCTTATTTTATTTTTCTCCATAGCATTGTATCACCATGTGACATATTGCCTATATTTAACTTGTTTATTACCTGTCTTCCCCTACTGAAGGGTAAGCTCCATAAGAACAAGGGGTTTTAGGCCGGGCGCGGTGGCTCATGCCTGTAATCCTAGCACGCTGGGAGGCCGAGGCAGGTGGATCGCTCAAGGTCAGGAGTTCGAAACCAGCCTGAGCAAGAGCGAGACCCCGTCTCTACCAAAAATAGAAAGAAACTAATTGGCCAACTAAAATATACAGAAAAAATTAGCCGGGCATGGTGGTGCATTCCTGTAGTCCCAGCTACTCGGGAGGCTGAGGCAGAAGGATCACTTGAGCCCAGGAGTTTGAGGTTGCTGTGAGCTAGGCTGACGCCACGGCACTCTACAGCCCGGGCAACAGAGTGAGACTCTGTCTCAAAAAAAATAAAATAAAATAAAAAAATAAAAAAAATAAATCAACCAAAGAAATAGTGTATTTAAAACAAAAACAGCAGGAGCAGTAGCTCATGCCTGTAATCCTGTAATCCTAGCACTTTGGGAAGCTGAGGCAGGAGGATCGCCTGAGGTCAGGAGTTCGAGATCAGCCTAAGCAAGAGTGAGACCCTGTCTCTACAAAAAACAGAAAAATTAGCCAGGTATGGTGGCACACGCCTGCAGTCTCAGCTACTTGGGAGGCTGAGGCAGGAGGATCATTTGAGCCCAAGAGCTGGAGGTTGCAGTGGCTATGATGATGCCACTGCACTCTTCCCAGAGGGCCCAGTCCAAAATAACGGAGAGACTCTTGTCTCAAAAAAAAAAAGAATGAAGAAGAGAACTAGCAATAGGGGCCTGAGATTAATATAAAAACACCACAAGTAAAAGAAAATCCACACTAACTCTGAAAATATTTTAAGAAACTGTCTGGATAGATCAGATGGGTTCTGGCCAGTCAGCTAAGGCTTGTGGTTCTCTTGAGCAAGTTTGTTCTGTCTGGAAACCAAAAGTGCCCTTCTTCATCTTGGAGACATTTTACTCTTACATTCACTTTTTTCAGACTGAGCTGTCTTTACTATTTAGGGGTTGAAAATCATTCCACAGTCACTTTACATTAGAATTCGGTCATCTGTGTTTGTATGAGATGGAGGTGGGGATTTTGGGGGGAGTGGGGAGAAAATTGTCATACCTCTAAAATAACTATCATGAAAAAAATAGGAACAGTATGTAAAGTGAACAGTAGCGGCAGTCTTTAGGGAAAATGGAATACAGAGGAGCTGTGAACAAAGCTCATTTACTTCAAATAAATGTGTTTTTAAAAGATGGGCTTCTGATGTTAAATTTCATTCTGAGAAATTACTGAACAGCTAAAGTTAATTGTTTCCTATGTAGGTTATTATAATTATTGGATACAAAGATAATTAGTGTTTCTGGGTTGGATTTTTGAGATAGTATGGAAAATCATAAGCACAGTTTTAATAAAATGCATATTCTGGAAAAAAAAAAAAGAAAATGTCTGGATAGATCAGAGCAAAGGCTATAAGGGAAGGAACTTAAAAGTACATGTGATTTGAAAAGGCTATCTTCATAACTTGCAATTCCTAGAGAAAAATAACCTAAACAAGATAATTGGTAAGGTATACCTTACGGATATATGCCAGGCATACACACTGGTAATAGAAAATACACCCTTTTTTCAAATGCCCATAGAATATTAACAAAAGTAGATTATATATTAGGCTCAGGAAAACATAAAAGTAGAAATATTACAAACAACACTTTCTGAAAACAATATGACTAGAAATTAATAACAAAAGGTCCTACCACCTAGAAATAAAAGGAAAACTATTAATAACAAGCGGAAGGGAAAATATAAACTGAAAATAAATAATTTATTATTTTTGTTGTTGATGCATAATAGATGTACATAGTTTCAGGGTACATTGATTATTTAATACATTTATACAATTTGTAAAGATAAATAAATGTATTTGAGATTTCCATTACCTTAATATTTGTCTCTTCTTTATGCTAGAACCATCCTAAGTCTTCCCTTTCAGTTATTTTGAAATATGCAATACATTATTGTAAACTACAGTCACCCTACTCATTTATCTAACACTAGGTTTATTTCTACTATCAAACCATATATTTGTACCCATTAATCAATTTCTCTTCCTCTTCCTTATCCCCTTACCCTTCCTAGCCTCTGGTAACCACCGATCTACTCTCTATCTTTGTTAGATCCACCTTTTTTTAGCTTCCACATATGAGTGAGAACATGTGATATTTGTCTTTTTGTGCTTGGCTTATTTCACTTAATGTAATGACCTCCAGTTCCATCTATGTTGCTGCAAATGACAAGATTTCATTCTTTTTATGGCTGAATAATATTCCATTTTGTATATATACATTTTCTTTACTCATGCATCCATTGAGAGGCACTTGGGTTGATTCCATATTTTGGCCATTGTGAATAGTGTTGCAATAAACCTGGGAATACAGATGTCTTTTTGATACATTGATTTCCTTTCTTTTGTATATATACCCACTAGCGGAAGTGCTGGATCATACAGTAGTTCTATTTATAGTTTTTGTAAGGAAACTTCTTACTGTTCTCCATAGTGGCTGTACCAATTTACATTCCCACCAAAAGTATGCAAGGGTTCCCCTTTTTCTGCATCCTCTCCAGCATACATCATTGGCTGCCTTTTGGATAAAAGTCATTTTAACTGGGGTGAGATGATATCTCATGGTACTTTTGATCTGCATTTCTCTCATGATTAGTGATGTAGAGCATTTTTTCATACACCTGTTGGTCATCTGTATGTCTTCTTTTGAGAAATATCTATTCTGATCTTTTGCCCAGTTTTAACTGGATTATTTGCTTTTTGCTATTGAGTTGTTTGAACTCCTTATATATTCTTATTATTAATCCCTTGCCAGATGGATAGTTTGCAAATATTTCCTCCCACTCTGTGGGTTATCTCTTCACTCGGTAGATTTGTTTCCTTTGCTGGGCAGAAGCTTTTCAGATTGATGCAATCCCATCTGTGTATTTTTACTTTGGTTGTCTGTGCTTCTGAGGTCTTACACAAAAAATCTTTTTCCAGACCAATGTCCTGGTGCACTTTCTCAATGTTTTCTTCAAATAGTTTCATAGTTTCAGGTCTTAGATATAAGCTTTTGATCCATTTTGATTTTTGAAAAATTTATTTTAATAATGACAATGAAGACACTAATTACCAGAATCCACTGGAAACATTTAAGTTTCAAGGAAAACTTCAAGGAACAGTTATCAAGGAAAAATACACAGAACTTAACACTTCTACCAGTAAACTTAAAAGAATGAAAATAAATAAATTCCAGGCTCAAAAGAACATAAAAGAAACAACAAAGTAACTAAAAGAAGTATAAGGAAAATAATAAAAGCCCAAATAAATGAGATCAAGAAGTCAAAAGCAATACACCTAATCAATAAATTAGAATCTTGTTTCAAGAAAAATTAACAAAATAAACCATTAGCTAACTCAATCAAGAAAAGGAAGTGAGAGGACAAAGCACAAATAACCTTTGAAACAGAAGAAAGTTTAACTATCATGAGACTACTTTGCTGACTTCTATGCAAATGAATTTTTCTTTATATTTTTTTAATTCAAAATATTAAGGGGGTACAAATGTTTTTGTTACATGGATACCTTGCATAATGCTTAAGTTGGGGCTTTTAGTGTGCCAATCACCTAAATTGTGTTCATTATACCTGATAGGTAAGTTTTTACCCCTCCCACCTTCCCCTGCTTCTTGATTTCCAATGACATTTATATCTCTTTGTGCCTGTGCATGCCCACTGATTCGCTCCCAGTTATTATAGAGTACATGTAGTGTTTATTTTTCCACTCCTGAGATACTTCACTTAAGGATAAGTTCCAGTTCCATCCAAATTGCTATAAAAGACATTATATCATTCATTTTTATGGCTGAGTAGTACTCCATGCTGTGTGTGTGTGTGTGTGTGTGTGTGTATACACACATACCACATTTGCTTAGTTCACTCATGAACTGATGGGCACCTAGGCTGATTCCACATCTTTGCCATTGTGAATTGTGCTGCAATAAACATTTGAGTGCAGGTGTCTTTGTGATAAAATGACTTCTCTTCCTTTGGGTGGATACCTAGCAGTGGGATTGCTGGGTCAAATGGTAAGTCTACATTTATTTCTTTGAGGAATCTCCATACCGTATTCCATAGAGATTATACTAATTGGCAGTCCCAGAACAGTGTATAAGCTGCATTCATGCTGGCATCTATTGTTTTTTAACTTTTTAATTATGCCCATTCTTACAGGGGTAAGGTGATATCTCATTGTGGTTTTAATTTGTATTTCCCTGATGATTAGTGATGTTGAGTATTTCTTCATATGTTTGTTGGCCATTTGTCTATCTCCTTTTGAAAAACTTCTGTTCATGTCTTTTGCCTACTTTGTAATGGGGTTGTTTGTCTTTTTCTTGCTGATTTGTTTGAGTTCTTTGTAGATTCTGAATATTAGCACTTTAACAGATGTACTGTTTGTTAATATTTTCTCCCATTCTGTAGGTTGTCTATTTACTCTGTTAGCAAATGAATATTAAAACCTAGGTAAAGAAGAAATTACCTAGGGAAACAAAGATGACCAAAATTGACCTCGTTAGAGTTAGCTTAAACAGTCATTACAGAAGTACCCCGTTAAAAAAATCACAAAGCCCAAATGGTTTCACATGGGTATTCTAACAAACCTTCAAAGACAAAATAGTCCCAAAAGCATTCAAAATGAAGCAAGACTTCCTAATTCCTTCTATAAATCAAATATAACATTGATACCTAATCCTGATAAATATATAACAAAAAGAAAAAAAACTACATAGCAAGATCACTCGTGAACACTTGTAAAAATATGAAATAAAATATCAGCAAACAGAATCTAACACCAAAATTTAAAAATAATAAACCATAACAAAGCAGGATATACTCCAGGAATGCATGGTTTCTTCAAAATTAGAAATACTGTCAACAATGTATACCACATTAATAACCTAAGGAAAAAAAATCATATGATTATCTCCATAAATGCTGAAAAAGATTTCAAAATTTAATATTCACTCATTCAACAAATGGTGCAAGAACAATTGCATAGCCATGTGCAAACATTGAACCTTGATCCTGACCACACACCATATGTAAAAATTTACTTGAAATAAATCACAGATCTAAATATAAAACCTAAAATTATAAAACTTAGAAGAAAATCTTAGTAAACTCATATTTGGCAAACATTTCTTGACTATGATACAAGAACAAATGAAAAAAATGAGCAAACTATAAAAGAAAAAGATATTAAACTGGATTATAAAATGCAAATCTTCTGCTCTTAAAAGATGTTGTTATGAAATAATGTCAGCCGTAGGGGAAAAAATCTGCAAAACATGTATCTGATAAAGTATTTTTTGAAAAATATGTAAAGAACTTTTACAACTTAACACAATTTTTTAAATGGACAAAAGGTTTAAACAGATACTTGCCTCTATAAAAGGAAAAGGGATGGAAATTAAATACATAAAAACAGGCTCAACAGCAGTCATCAGTGAAATGTAAATTAAAACCAAAATGAGGCCAGGCGTGGTGGCTCAAGCCTGTAATCCTAGCATGCTGGGAGGCCGATGCGGGCTGGGAGGCCGATGCGGGCTGGGAGGCCGATGCAGGCTGATCGCTCAAGGTCAAGAGTTCGAAACGAGCCTGAGCAAGAGCGAGACCCCGTCTCTACTAAAAATAGAAGCAAATTAATTGGCCAACTAAAAATATATAGAAAATATTAGCCGGGCATGGTGGCGCATGTCTGTAGTCCCAGCCACTCAAGAGGCTGAGGCAGAAGGGTTGCTAAACCCTGGAGTGCGAGCTAGGCTGACGCCATGGCACTCACTCTAGCCTGGGCAAGAGAGTGAGACTCTGTCTCAAAAAAAAAATAAAAATAAAAAATAAAAATAAAACCAAAATGAGATGCCAATACACACCCATTTGAAAGGCAAAAATTTAGAAGTCCGAACATACCAAGTGTCGGCAACAGCATGGACCAACTGGGACACTCATATAGTGTTGGTGGGAAGATAAAATGTACAACCACTTGGAAAACAGTTTGGCAGCTCCTCAAAATGTTGAACAGTTAGCATATAACTCAGTCCTTCTAACCTTAATCACCTGAGAAAAATGAACATATGTTCCCACAAAAACCTGTACACAATTGTTCTCAGCAGCTTTATTTACAAGAGCGGAAAAATGGAAACAATCCAAAGGATCACCAGTACGTGAATGGATAAACAAATTGTGGTACATCCATACAATATAATACTATCCAACAATAAAAAGGAATAAATTATTGATACACACAAAGCATGGAAATATTTCAAAATAGTTATGCTGAGCAAAAGGAGGAGACAAAAAAGTACATACATTACGATTCCTTTTATATAAAATTTTAGGAAATGCCAATGATAATGACAAAAAGCAAAACAGTGGTGTCTTAGGGATAGAGGCAAAGGAATGGACTGCAAAGGAATACAAGGAAACTTTATGGGATGATGAAAATGTTCATCTTGATCATGAACATGGTTTCACGTATGTATGCACAAATATGTCAAAACTCACCAAATTGTACATTAAAAATGTACATTAAAATTGTACATTAAAAATGTAAAAAAAAAATTTATTTTTATGAAGAGTGCTCTTTATTTGAAACCTCAACACAGATGCCAATCTTGTCTCGCACTGAATCATTAGCTGTGCACATCAACACATTCCAAGCACAAATTAAGAAATGCAAACAGAACAAAAAATATATATATATATATATAATTTTTTCCCCTATCCAAAGGTTTCAAGTCTCAATGCAGCAAATCCTTCTGAACACAGAATCTGAGGAGCACACTGTTCAAACAGTTGGGACAAACAGGTCCCTGCAAAGGCTATGCCTTTTAAACACATGGGGTGGGGATCATGGACGGCATGGAAAAGGGAGGGGTGTTGAGGAAATGGGGGGGGAGAGAGAATGAGCATAGGAGGAACAGGTATGTGCTTAGGCAGCTGGGACACACACATAGTAAGTTGGTGATTTCATTTATTGGTTTCTGACAACTTCTTTCCAGTTCTTCTTCAACATTCCCCCCTCCCCAGGTCCCAACAATGGTAGAAAAACCCCACAGAGGTGTGGAAATTCATTGTGTGGAAATTATACCAAAATAAAGCTGCTTTTTAAAATCATTACTCAGGCTGGGCACAGTGGTATGCCTATAATCCCAGCTACTCAAGAGGCTGAGGCAGGACAGCAATTTACAAAAATAAAGATCTTGTCCTCCTCTCTCTGCTTTGTCCTGCCTAAAGCTACGTCCCTTTACAATGCTTGCTTATCAGCCAGAGACAATAGCACCAGAGGATCTAGCAATAAACTACTCTTTCCATAAATTTACCTTCCCACATTTCCTGCCTTTTGGAAGCCAGAAGATGCTCTTTTCTTTGTATTGTCACTATATAGAATTTATGGCTCTTTGTTAAATACTATTTAACCAAGGTCCTTAAGCCACTGCCTTGAGAGAAAAATACTTTTAAAATGAGGCTTCTCCCGTGTGATGGGTACAGCATGGGTCAATAAACTTCTGCTGATTTTTCTTTAGTTAATCTGGCTTTTGTTTTGGAGAGCGTCTCAACTAAAAACCTATGAGGGAAAGAAAAAAATTATATTTTTTCCTCTACAATGCATACTTTAGTCCTAAAGCCAATATCTTCTTTAATGGGGAAATATCAGAGACATTAACACTGAGAAAAGTAACAATGCAAGAATGTCCACTATACCACCACTGTTCAACACAGTCCAATAGGAATTGGTTAGTATAGTTAAACGAGAAAATGCAATTAGATACAAGAACTGGTAGAGAAAATGTAGAACTATTTCTATTTGAAAATGATATGATAGTATACCTGGAAAGTGCAGTTTCCCAAATCATGGCACTATCAGCATTTAAGGGAGATAATTCTTGGTTGTGGGGAGCTGTCCTGTGTATGGTAAGATGTTTAGTGGCACCTCTGGCTTTTACACTCTAGATGCCAGCAGCACAATCCCCACCCAGTTACAACAACCAAAAATGTCTTTAGATATTAACAAATGTCCCTGGAGGATAAAATCAGTTCAAGTTGAAAACAAATTCCTTGAAGAATTAATTATAAAACTAACTCAATACCAAATTCCAGTAAGGTGACCAATCACAAAATTAACATACAGAAATCAATAGCCTTCATACACAAAAACAATAGCCCGTTAAAGGACATAATGGTAGCCCAAACCTCAATTAGAATAGCAACAAAGAAGATTAAGCAGTTCTGAAGACTCAAATGGAGTCTTACCATTTGACTAAGATAAGGCAATCCAACATCATAAATGTAACCATTCTCACTAATTAATTTATATATTTAATATTGCTTCAATAAAAATACCAACATGCTTTATTTCTTATGGAGTTAGACAAGTTTATATGAAAAACAAACATGGAAAAATAGCCAGAAAAATACTAAAACAGAAAAACCTAGGAATATGGAGAAGGGGAATAGCTCTATGAAATATTAAAACATATGATAAGGCTGTTATAATTAAGATAAGGGAATTCTGATATTTATGAATACAAAAATGGATCAATGGAATTGCACAGAAAGACCAGAAACAGACCCAAATACATACAGAAATTTGATAAATGTTAAAACCATAGGAACAAAGATAGACTTGTAAAAATAACTCATATATTTCAGAAAAAAATTAAAAGCTACTGCTATTGTAATTTTGGTATATTAACTGCACATTTTGTTTTCTACATAATTTAAGAGACGAATGCATTTTCAAGAATTATTAGTTTATGGTTTTGAGCACACAACATACAAACATACAATTTTGTGACATCAGCAACAGACAGGGGTGGGGATAGAGCTGTTAAAGGAGCAGGGTTCGTGTATGTTATTAAAGTTAAGCTATTATAAATTCAAATTAGAGTATTATAACTTTAGGATGTTAAATGTAATCTCTATGGTAATCACAAAGAAAATAGCTATAGAATATATGCAAAAGGAATGAGAAAGGAATTTAAATGTTTCATTTAAAAAAATCAATTAAACACAAAACAGTAAAGCAGGAAATGAGGGACAAAAACCTATTATAAGGCATACAGCCAGGACTGGTGGTACATGCCTCTAGTCCAATCTACTTGGGTGGCTGAGGCAGGGGGATTACTTGAGCCTAAGAATTCAAGGCCAGCCTGGACAACATAGTACGGCCCTATCTCAACAACAACAATAACAACAACAACAAAAACCTATAAGGAATATAGACAACAAATAGAAAAATGACAGAAATAAGTTCCTCATTATCAGTAATTACTTTAAATGTAAATGGATTAAGCTCTCCAATCAAAAGACAAAGACTGGCAAGATGGATTTTAAAAAATGACCCTCCTATACACTGTCTACAAGAGACTCACTGTAGAGCCAAAGACACAAGTAGGTATAACGGGAAAGGATAGAAAAAGACATTCCATGCAAATAGGAACCAAAAGAGAGCAGGGGTGGCTATACTAACCAAACAAATACACTTTAAATGAAAAAAGGTTACAAGAGACAATGAAACACATTATATAAGCAATAAAAGTTTCAATACAGAAGGACGATATAACAATTGTAAACATTTACCTACCTAATGACAGACCAGCAAAATATGAACAAAAACTGACAGAAGTGAAGAGAGAAACAAACAGTTCTACAATAATAGCTAGAAACTGCAATACCCCACTCTCAACAATGTATAGAACAACCAAACAGAAGATAAGTAAGGAAACAAAAGACTTAACACAATAAACCAACTAGATCTAATGGACAAATACAGAAACAAACAGACAAATACTATCTCAACATAATATATGAAAAACCCACCGCAAACATCATACTTAATGGTGAAAGATTGAAAGCTTTTCCTATAAGATCAAAAACAAGGCAAGGATCTCCACTTTCACCACTTCTATTCAACACAGTACAAAGTTCTAACAAGAGCTATTAGGCAAGAAAAACAAAAAGCATCCAGATTGGAAAGGAAGAAATGAAATTACCTCTGTTCACAAATGACATGATCCTATACATAGAAAACCCTAAAGATTTCACCAAAAAAGCTGTTAGAACTAATAAATGAATTCAGCAAAGTGGCAGGATACAAACTCAACACACAAAAATGAACTGCATTTCTATGCACTAGCAATACACAATCTAAAAAGGAAATTGTGAAAATAATTTCATTTACAATAGCATTTAAAAACATACTTAGGAATTAAGGCCAGGTGCGGTGGCTCACGCCTGTAATCCTAGCACTCTGGGAGGCCGAGGTGGAAGGATAGTTCAAGCTCAGGAGTTCAAAACCATCCTGAGCAAGAGCAAGACCCCGTCTCTACTAAAAATAGAAAGAAATTAATTGGCCAGCTAAAAATATATAGAAATAATTAGCCAGGCATGGTGGCGCATGCCTGTAATCCCAGCTACTCAGGAGGCTGAGGCAGAAGGATTGCTTAAGCCCAGGAGTTTGAGGTTGCTGTGAGCTAGGCTGACGTCACGGCACTCTAGCCCACGCAACAAAGTGAGATTCTGTCTCAAAAAAAAAAAAAAAACAACTTAGGAATTAACTTAACCAAGAAGGTGAAAGATTTGTACAATGAAAAATACAAAATATTGTTGAAAGAAATTAGAGAAGACATAAATAAATGGAAACAAATCCCATGACTGTGCATTGGAAAACTTAATATTGTTAAGATACAATACTACCCGAAGTGGTCTACAGATTCAACACAATCATATCAAAATCCCAATGACATTTTTTGAAGATATAGAAAAATTCATCTTAAAATTCACATGGAATCTCAAGAGACTCTGAATAGCCAAAATAATCTTGAAAAAGAGGAACAAAAAAGGAGGACTTACACTTCCTGATTTCAGAACTTTCTAAAAAGCTAGAGTAGGAACTAGCATAAGGGCAGAATATAGACCAAAAGGATAGAATAGAGAACCCAAAAACAAGCCCTTGTATATATGATCAAATGATTTTTCACAAGGGTGTCAAGATCATTCAATGGCAAAAGGAAAATCTCTTCAATAAATGGTACTGAAAAAACTGGATATCTACATGCACAACAATAAAGTTGAGCCCTTACTTAACACCAAACACAAAAATTAACTGAAAATGGATCAAAGACCTTACTGTAAGACCCAAAGCCCATAAAATTCTTAGAAGAAAATCTAGGGCAAAAGCTTCAGGACAATGAATTTGGCAATGATTTCTTTAGGTAAGACACCAAAGAGGCACAAGGAACAAAAGAAAAAATAGACAAATTAGACTTCATGAAAATTTTTAAATATTGTACATCAAAAGACATTATCAACAGAGTAAAACGGTAAAATACAGAATGGGAGAACATATTTGCAAATCATATGTCTGTTAGGGATTAATATCCAGGATATACAGGGAACTCCTAGAACTCACAACACACACACACACACACACACACACCCCAGATTCAAAAATGGGCAAAGGATTGAACAGACACTTTTCCAAAGAAGATATACAAATGATCAATATGCACATGAAAAGGTGCTCAACATTACTAATCATTAGGAAGATGCAAACCAAAACTATAATCAGATACCATCTCACACCCATTAGGATGACTACTATCAACAAAACAGAAATAACAACTGTTATCAAGGATGTGAATACCAAAGAAACTTTTCCAAAGAAGACAAAATAATGGCTAGCAAACATATAAAAAAATGTTCAACATCTCTAATCATTAGAGAAATGCAAATCAAAACCACAGTGAGATACCACCTAACCCCAGTGAGATTGGCCTCTATCAAAAAATCCCCAAACAACAAATGCTGGCAAGGTTGTAGAGAGACAGGAACACTCTTACACTGCTGGTGGGACTGCAAATTAGTGCAACCTCTGTGAAAAGAATTTGGAGATTCCTCAAAGAGCTAAAAATAGAATTACC